>PJEM01007916.1:0-89080 GCA_004023845.1 Helogale parvula | reverse complement strand
CTGGGAAAACTGGACAGCAACATGTAGAAGAATGAAACTAGACCAGTCTCTTACACCATACACAAAAATAAAATCAAAATGGCTGAAGGACCTGAATGTGAGACAGGAAACCATCAAAACCCTCGAGGAGAAAGTAGGGAAAAACCTCCTAGACCTCCACTGCAGCAATCTCCTACATGACACATGCTCAAAGGCAAGGGAAATTAAAGCAAAACTGAATCCTTGGGACTTCATCAAGATAAAAAGCTTCTGCAAGGCAAAGGAAACAATCAAGAAAACTAATAGGCAACCGACAGAATGGGAAAAGATAGTTGCAAATAACATATCAGATAAAGGGCTAGTATCTAAAATCTACAAGGAACTCACCAAACTTCACACCCACAAAACAAATAATCCAGTGAAGAAATGAGCAGAAGATATGAACAGACACTTCTCCAAAGAGGACATCCAGATGGCCAACAGGCACATAAAGTGATGCTCAACATCACTCATCATCAGGGAAACACAAATCAAAACCACACTGAGATACCACCTTACGCCAGTCAGCATCGCTATAATGAACAAATCAAGAGACTACAGATGCTGGCGAGGGTGTGGAGAGATGGGCACCCTCCTACACTGTTGGTGGGAATGTAAACTGGTGCAGCCGCTCTGGAGAACAGTGTGGAGGTTCCTCAAAAAACTATCGATAGAACTCCCTTATGACCCAGCAATAGCATTGCTGGGGATTTACCCAAGAGAGACAGAAATGCTGATGCATAGGAGCACATGTACCCCAATGTTCATAGCAGCAATGTCAACAATAGCCAATACATGGAAAAAGCCTAAATGTCCATCACCTGATGAATGGATCAAGAAGATGTGGTATATATTCACGATGGAGTACTACATGGCAATGAGAGGGAATGACATATGGCCCTTTGTAGGAAAGTGGATGGACCCTGAGGGTGTCATGCTGAGCGAAGTAAGCCAGGCAGAGAAGGACAGATACCATATGTTTGCACGCATAGGTCTAGCAGGAAAACAGGAGAGACCTAATGGAGAACCAGGGGGAGCGGAGGAGGGAGAGAGAGTTGGGGAGAGAGAGGGACGCAAAACTTGAGAGACTATTGAATGCTGAAAATGAACTGAGAGTTGAAGGGGAAGGGGGAGGGGGGGAAAGAGGTGATGGTGATGGTGGAGGGCACTTAAGGGGAAGAGCACTGGGTGTTGTATGGAAAACAATTTGACAATAACATTTTATGGAAAATTAAAAAAAAATTACTATTTTAAGGAGCTCCAGCCACAGAGTAAGTTTCAACACATCTAACAAATACTTTCTCAAAAGTCCTGGTGGGAACTGTGCACGGAAAGTAGTAGAGAAAAAGGTGAAATGCGTCATTCCTCTTCACATGCAATAATATTTGTTCTCCAAAAGGAATAAAGAAACAGTTAAGAGAGTGGAGACAAAGCTTTCTCCCATGCACCCCTAGATTTCACCTAGGAAAGACTAAGGTAGGGCAGGAGAACGGAGAGAAACCATAAGACATTTCAGACTTTAAATCATTAAAGGATGGGGAAGAGAGAACAGATGTGATAAAATCTCCCTTAAAGGCGTTCTAGTTCTTTATGATGATTATAGCTACAACTCTCAGAAGACCCAGAGGCAGGAAAGCAGGGTTGAAAAATTGCCTACGCCTAAGTACGGACCAGGACTGGAGAGCAGACAGTATTATTCCCCAGAAACCCAATAAACTGGTAGGTTGGTGAGAGATCAAGGAAAGATCCCTAGAGTTCTGAAAGCTGGCAACCTGTTTGTGCAGCACAGACATATTTTTATAATCTCACCAGCACCCAGACCCCACTCTTTAGAAAGTGCTGATCTCACAGTCAAATCATTAGAAGCCATGGGTAAATTCAATCAAATAAAAGCTGCAACAATACCCAGACTGAACTTACAGACCAGATACAATCAGCCTTCACTCTTGTATAAGAAAGGGTGCATCCATTTTTGGAGGTAAGCATTATTTACTTCAGTCTTTATGATTTCTTTATGTCTCTCATACAATAAAAAAAAAATCATAAGGCATACCAAACAACAAAGAAATATAATTATGATAAGGAAATAAAACAAAAAATTGAAACAGACCAAGGGATGGCCCAGAGGTTGGAATTACCAAGTAGGCAATTGATTGATTAAAAACATTAAAGTATGTAGGAGAAAAGATAGATAAGATGCATGCCAAGATGTGGAATTTCTGAGAAACATACAAACTATACAATGAATCAACTGAAAATGCAAAAGTGAAAAATAAAATATTAGCAAAAACAGAACTTATTAGTAGGCTGAAGAGCAAACTAAACATAAAAGAGGATAAAAAAGTGAATGAGTAGATGAGTCAATAAAACATATTCAAACTAAAACACAAATAGAAAGAGTAGAAAGGGGCACCTGTGTGGCTCAGTCAGTAGAGCATCTGACTCTTGATATCAGAGTTGTGAGCTCAAGCCCCATATTGTGCGTGGAACTTACTTAAAACAAATAGGGGGGGAAATGGGCATTTGAGATTTGTGACACCATATCAAATGGTCCAACATAGGCGTAATTGGAAATTTAGAAAGCAAGAAAATGTACGATATGAAAACAACTGAGAATGGCCCAAAAAGATTAAAGATATAAACCCACATATCAAAGAAGCTCCATGAACATCAAGCAGGAAACAAGCAGAATAAATATAAGGACAGATGTCGGCCTATCACAGGAAACATTCAGAAAGCTAAAAATAAAGTGCAGATCTTGAAAAGCAACCAGAGAGAAAACACAGAATACATACAATGTAAAAATTATATGAATGATGGCCAAATAGCAGAAACAATGAAGACCAAAAATAAATAAATAAATAAATAAAAAACCCACCACGCACCGATACTATAAAGTATTAAAAGAAAAAAAACAGTAGCCTATAATTTTGTATCTGTCAAAAATATCTTTCAAAATTCAAGGGAAACATAGAAATTCCCAGGCCAACAAAAGCTAAGAGAATTATTCCCTACCATATTTGCTCTACAAAAAATGATAGAAGTGATTCAAGCTGAAGGGCAACAAAATTAAAAGTAACTCTTAGAATCAGTAACAAATGAGCAGCAAAGGGTTAAATATTTGGTTCAATATAAAACATTTTATTTCAGTACCTTTATTTTATATAAATACATTTTCTTAGGTCTCATTAAAAGACAATTAACTAAAGCACATATAATAACAATGTATTGTGAGGCTTACTACATATATAGTAGTAAAATAGAAGATGATGGAAGGAAGGGTACAAGAAAGCAATTGAAATTTAACTGCTATGAGGTTATTATACTTTCTGTGAAGTGATCTAATGTTATTTCAAGGTACACTCGCATCATTTAAAACTGCATACTGTAATCTCCACAGCAACTACTTGATACCACTAAAAAGGATTAGCTAAAGCTTATTACACAAAAAATAAAATATTAACAGATTCAATTTACCCAAAAGGAAGCAGAAAAGGAAAATAGAACAAAGAACGAGAGGAATAGATAAATAGAAATCAGAATGGAAACTAAAACTCAGGCATTCTGTTAATTACATGAAATATAAATGAAATAAATGAACAAAACCAATTAAAGGGCAGATACTGTTGTGCTGATGGAGGGAACATAATAATGATATACTGTTTACAACACACACACACACACACACACACACACACACACACACAAAGACTTTAAATATAAAGAAAAATACAAGTTGATAGACAATGTATACAATATAAACATCAAGCATAACAAGGCCAGTATGGCAATACTAATATGAAACAAAGTAGAATTACAGAAAATAGTACTACTATAGATAAAAAGGAATATTTCATAATGATACAAGTATCAATTCATAGGAGCACCTGGGTTATTCAGTCAGTCAAGCATTTGACTCTTGATTTCAGATCAGGTTAGGAGCCCAGGGTTGAGATCCAGCCCCACGTCAGGCTCCACACTGAGCAAGGAGCCTGCTTAAGATTTCTCTCTCTCTCTCCCTCTGCCCCTAACAAATACATAAATACATAAATAATAAATTAATCAAACAAACATAGCAGTCCTACATGTTAATTTAGCTATGACAAGAGAACTTCAAACATATGAAGTCAAGTGACAAGGAACATTTCCGAAGAATTTAATAAATATAAAAAATGTTAAACAAAAGGAAAAATACCATACAAAAGATATTCCCTGAACACAACAGCGTTAAATTGCAATTCAATGAAAAATAAAGTATCTAGAAAAATCCTCAATTTTTAAACTAAATGACATCTTTATAAAGAACTCGTAGATCAAAGAGGAAATGATGAGGAAAACTACAAAATATTCTGCACTGAGTAATAATGAAAATGTTAGCACATATCAAAATATATGAAATGTACCATAAAAAGTGCTTACCATAAAATTTAGGATATCAAATGCTAATTACTTGAAAAGCATACAGTTCTAAAATCAATAATCTAAGGCAAGAGTCAGTAGACTATGGCCATAAGTTAAATCCAGTTTGCTGCCTGTTTTCATAAATAAAGTTTTACTGGAACAAAGGCACACTCATTCATTTACATTTTGTCTACGGCTGCCTTCATACTGCAATGGAAAAACTTGGGTAACTGTAACAGAGACCACATGGCCACAGAGTCTTTATTTATAATCTAATCCTTTATTTTTCAATCCTTGTGTAAAGTTTTCATCTTAACAAACAAGAACAAAGTAAGCAGAAGAGATGAAATCATATAAAGGAAAAACTAACAAAATATAAAACAGGAAAACAAAAGGAAATAAATAAAATCACAAGTTGATTCTTTAGTGAAATTGATCAAAACCTACCAGGAATGAAAACTAGAGGAGGAGAAAATACAAATTACCAAGAAGAGCAACTGAAAGAGGAATATCATTACACATCACACAGATTGTTTTTAAAATGGTCAGGGAGTTTTTGGAACAACTTAATGTCAAATTCAAAAACTTAAATGAAATAGATTCCTTGAAAAAAACAAATTATCAATCATAACATTAAAAGAAAGAAATCTAAATATCCTCATATGTGTTAAAGAAATAAGAGTTCACAGTTAAAAACAAAAATTTTGCCATCAACAAAACTTCAGGCCCAGATGGCATCACCAGGGAATTTTACAAAACATTTTAAAGAAGAAATGCTATCAATTCTGCACAACCCTTTCAAAAAAGGGAAGATCAAACACTTTCCAACTCATCTAGGAGGTCCACATAGCCCTGATACTGATATGTGACAAAGATTATTACAAAAAAGAAAATCACAGATCAAAATATCTAATGAAGAAATGCAAAAAACCTTCATGAAAAGCTCAGCAAACTGAATTCAGTAATATATTTTAAAAAGTTAATCTATCATGATCAGGTAGGATTTATCTTAGGAATATAAAATTGATTTAGCATTCAAAAAATCAATTCATGTAATATATCACATTGGCAAAAGAAAAGATAAAAATCATATTCTCATCCCAATAGATGCAAAAATTCAATACCTTTTTATGATTAAAAAAAAACCTCAGCAAACTATGAATAAGGAAAAAAACTTTAAGCTGTAAAGCAAATCTATGAAAAACCTACAGCTACCACCATACCTCTTACAATAATTAATGTTAATCCTTTCTCTCTGCTTAAAAACAAAGCAATGATATATTTCTTACCACTGTATTCAATAATATCCTGGAAATCATACACAATGCAATAAAAAAAAAGAAAGAAAATGTCTAAAGATTGGAAAAGATAAAATTCTAGGTATGTGCAGACCACATGATTATGTATTTAGAATGCCCAAAGGAATCTAACAAACCACTAAAACTAATTATCAAATTTAACAAATCATAGGACAAAAAAATTAATTTTATAACCACACATCATCAATAAACAATTGAAATTTGAAATTTAAAAACATACTAGCTCTTTCCTTTTTCTTTACCCTTTCCTTCCTGAAAAATTCTGTCTAAAAGCCATTAGGTGGGCCTGAATACAGTTCCGCGCCTCTGCAGGGAGGTAAGGTAAAGTTGTCAGGGAACAGCGCATGGTGTTGACGCCAGAGCAGAGGAAAGAGGATATTCATAAGAGAAGCTGGCCCACTGCAGAGTGTCAGAGTCTGAGCAGAGTGAAAGGGTTGTTGTCTGCACAGGGGAAGGAAGCTAGGCTAGAGTTGGGGCACCAAAGCCCATGTAGGCTGAACAGAGCATCCATGAGAGAGGTGCTTGGCTCTGAGTAGGGTGAATAGGTGGCAGCAATGATGGGAGAATGGTAGGCACGGGGGCGGGGGGGATGATCAAATAAGTTGAAGGTAATGGGAGTTTGGTTTCTCACTATCATAAAAAGATTTACCAACATGAAAAGGAATAAAATTAGAATGAACTCTGGGGTCAAATGGAATTAAATGCATTCGTATAAACCAGTGGTTTTCCATAAATATAGACAGGCATCTGTATAAACAAAATACATAGTAATGACCATACTTAAGGCCCAGATATTGGTTGTTAAACACCATTCTGAAATAAAAGGATTAAGGACTTCTTGGATAAGTGGCTGATTCCAGGTCTAAGGCAAGAAAAGTAAAAGATGAGCGTAGAACATTCTTTTGTTAGAGAGCAAGGAAGCAGTCAAAGAACAGTGCACGTGTGTCAGATGTGGAAGCCAGCTTGAAGCCAAACCTGGGACAAGCTGAGCATTGAAATAAAGAATGATATTAATGAATCAAGGCCTATTAAATAAAATAGGAATGCATGAGCCTACGGTGATAAAAATGAAAAAATGTAAAGTTTGATGAAGAAATAAGACATTCGAAAAATATCACTAAGCAAATATTTATTATAAAGGGATAAATAGTAAATTTACAATGGAGAAGTCTAATAGACATCACCTGAATCAATCAAATATCAAAGTAAATATTGTCAGGAATGGAACAAACCAAAACTATGTGCCACTTGATAGGATGCAACAAGAATAATACAGCCTTGACGCATGAGTGGCTCAGTGGCTATACATCTGACTCTTGATTTTGGCCCAGGTCATGATCACACATTTTGTGAGATCAAGTGCCATGTTGGGCTCTGTACTGACAGCATATAGCCTGCTTGGGATTCTGTCTGTGTACCCCCCTCTACTCTCTCTCAATAAAAACAAATAAATATACTTTAAAAACAAAGAATAATACAGCATTGCCTCTTTGATATTTCTGCCAAAGATGAATAACCTAAATCTAATAAAAAAAAAAATCAGACCAAGCCAAAACTTATAAAATAATCATAAAATTTGTCAAGGTCATAAAAATCAGAGAAAGAACAAAGAACTATTTTAGCCTAGTACAACTAAATACAACATGTATTGTGATTATTAAGGGAAATATCCTTGTTTTTAGGAAATACATGCTGAAATAGTAGGGGGTGATATGATACCAGTTTGACAACTTACTCTCAAAAGCTTCTAGAACAAGTTTCTTTGGCCTCGAATTAAAACTTTTTGGAAACTCTGAAGTTCTTTAAACAAAAAAGAGAGAAACAGTATAATTTTTAATAATATCAGAAGTATCAAATATATATCAAATAGCAGGGGTAAACCCAATGAAATATGCCTATCATATGTCTATAAAAAACACACAATATTTCTGAGAAAAGCTAAAGAAGTGAATAAATGAAGAGTTATACAATGTTCATAGATTGGAATGCTTACTGTTGTTAAGATAGTCATTGTCCCTAAACTGGTATACAAATTCAATATCATTCCTATCAAAATCCCAGCAGGTTATTTTTTACAAATACACAAGATAATTCTAAAATTTATATGGCAGTACCACAGATCAAGAATAACCAAAACAGTATTGAAAAATACTAACAAAGCTGAAGACCTAACACTATCTGATTACAAGTTTTATTCCAAAGCTATAGTAATCAAGACAATTCCAAAAGAAGTTAGGATAGTAAACTAGATCAACGGAAAAGAAAAGACAATGTAGAAAGAGACCCACACTTATATGGTCAATTGATTTTCCCTAAAGATGCTAATTCAGTTGTAAAAAAGAACCTTAATCTCTTTCTCTTTTTCTCCACATAAAGAAAAATTAATTCAGCATAAATCATGTACTTAACATAAAATTCAAAAATTTAACATTTCCAGAAAAAATATGAAAATGTTCTAATGACCTTGGATGCACAAAGGTTTTCTTTTTTAACAGAAGACAAAAAACATAAACCCTAAAAATTAAATTTTGAAAAATTAGACTTCACCAAAATTAAAACTTTCCACTCATCAAAAGACACCAGTATGACAATAAATAGCACAAAGTAAAGATTAGGAAATATATGTACAACATGTATATAACAATGGACTTGTATCCAGAATATACAAAAAAAACCATAAATCAACAATTTAAAAAATAAGCAACCACATTTATAAAAATTCACAAAATAATGTAAACAGATGCTTCGCAAAAGAAGAAATTGGAATAGCCAGCACTTCAAAAATGATTCAATATCATTATTCCTCAGGGAATGTAAATTAAAGACCATAATCAGCACTCAATGACCACAAGAGTGGCTAAAATAAAAGACTGACAATGTGAAACGTTGACAAGGGTATGGAACAACTAGAACTCTCATACATTGCTGTTGTGAGTATAAAAATGTGACCATCACTTTTAGAACTATGTGCCAGTTTCTTATAAAAGTTAAACGGATGTGTACCCTCTGATCCATCTGTTCTTCAACTACATATTTATTCAAAAGACATGAAAACATGTTTACTCAAGGGCACCTGGGTGGCTCAATTGGTTAAGCATCTGACTCTTGATTTCCACTCAGGTGATGATCTCATAGTTCATGAGATCGAGCCCCACGAAAGCTCTGTGCTGACAGTGTGCAGCCTGCTTGGGATTCTCTCTCTCTGCCCATTCCCTGCTCATGCTCTCTCTCTTCCTCTCCCTCAAAATAAATAAGTTAATTTAAAAAATATTAATTCAAAATCTTATATAACAACATTCTTTGAGGCACCTGGGAGGCCCAGTTGGTTAAGCATCTGACTTTGGCTCAGGTCATGATCTCATGGTTGGTAAGCTTAAGCCTCACAGCTCTCTGCTGTCAGCACAAAGCTTGCTTTGGATCCTCTATCCTATCTCCTTCTGCCCCTCTCCTGTTAGTTCATTCTCTCTCTCTCTCTCTCTGTCTCAAAATTAAATAAATATTAAAAAAATTCTTGGTCACACATATAACCGTCAAAAATTGCAACAATGTCAATACTCTTCAGCTGGAGAATGTTGAAGCCTTATAATATATTTATTACTACTAAGCAATAAAAATAATGAGCTACTAATACATATGACAATATGTACAAATCTCAAAAACAGGTAAGTTAAACAAGAGAAGCCAGAAAAAAAAATCCAAACCATGAGAATAACCATATATATGGAATCAGTATACAGACACAACTAATAATCTAAAGTGACAGAAATCAGTAAAGGTTGCTAGCAGTGGGAGGTGAGGAAGGATTAACTAAAAAGGAGACTGAGGGTTTCTGGGATGGTGGAGATCTTTGTTTTGTTTGATGGCTTGTTTTTAATGTTTATTTTTTTATTTGAGAGAGAGAGAGAGAGATAGCAAGGGAGGAGCAGAGAGAGAGGGACACAGAATCCAAAGCAGGCTCTGTCCTGACAGCAGAGAGCCCAATGTGGGGCTTGAACTCATGAACTGTGAACCTATGACCTGAGCTGAAGTCAGACTCTTAACCACTGAGCCACCCAGGCACCCCAAGACCTATGTCATTTTGAGCAGTGGTTACAGTACTATATAGGATTTTCAAAATTCAGTGCATTTTCCTGCATATTAATTATATACCTCAATGAATAGAAGAAGGTCCTGTACTCTAAATGTCTAGTTTAAGACCTATCTCAGATGAGTGAAATGTTCAGTGTTAGATTTCTTCCCTCCAGAAGAGGCCAATGCTTGAAAAATTAAACATTTGGGATATGTATAATATAGAAGTATACACGTTTGAAACGCAGTGCTTCCAAATAGATGCTACCCAAACAAACAAATCAGCCAAAGACAGTCATCACAATCCATGTGTAATCAGCCAGACCTCTATGATGTCACAGGTTGTACCCAACAGCCAACACCACCACCCTGTCCAAGATTTGGAGACCATGCAGTCACAACTGTATCATTGAGGTTGACAGCACTACCTTGGAAGTCAGGCAGACAGAGACCCGAATTCTGCCTCAGAAAATGTCCTACCATAGCCTCACACTCTTGCTTTAATAGTTGTGTGAGCCCCAAGTCTAGTGACGGGTAGGTGGAAAATTCTTCTAGTTCTAACCTGTTAAGGATCCTACTCAAGACCTCCTCATTTTAGGTCTATCCTAAGGGTCACAAGACGTATTATCAGCTCCAGCAAACAGTGGGCCACAAAGGAATTATACATGCATACTTTACTTAGTCCCCCACACCTTCAGCCACCGTTTCATTTCTTTGGGAAACACCAAACAAATAACCAGATGCCACACCAAGTGGCGTGGATAGCAGAAAGTGCAGCCAGAATGTAAAATGCTTTCCTTGAACAAGCCTGTCAAGGGGCAAATAGACATTCACTTATTTTGGGTTATGCATGGTCGAGGACGCCACTATGCAGCCCTGCATTCTCAGTTAACGCCCCTCAGGCATGCGAGTCGTCGCCGGGCTTAAAACACATAAATCTACTTCCAAAGACAGAGTCAGACATCAAGGCCCTCCTGTTGGAATGTGTGTAGAAGAAGAAAGAGCAAATAGCAGAAGAAACCCGCTACAGAGGGTGAGCCCACAGACGGCTGTTGTGGCCTTTGTCTTAGAGTGTAAAGCAAGGAGCACTGGCTTTGGCAGCACATCCCCTAAAATTAGAGCGGAAGCAAGAAAAATGCTCCTTTGACATTCGAAAACTTTCCATACCCTCCCCTGTAATGGCCAAACCACTCTAGACTTCCTCACTCAAGTCCCAGATGCCCATACCTTCCCTCACTCCAGAATATAGACGTGACCCTCCCGTCTTCTTTTAAGGCAAGCCAAGACCTCCAGATTTAGGCACTAGTGCTCCGGGGACCCCCAGAGGGTTTGCTGAACCAGGAAGACTGAGCAACAGCAGGGTGGGGAGACCTCCCTTCCCCTGGAACCCAGGCTCGCAGCTCATGCACACACTTTCCTCCGGGGCAAGGCAACCATTTAAAATCTTCCAACATGGGTCTTCCAGGAATTATAAAATGGGCGTGCATCCAGATTTGCAGATCGGTCGTCCCCTGTTCCCTGGTAACACCCCAGCGGGAAGACAGCCAGGAAGTGGCTGCAGAGTCCCTTTGACAGAAATGGAGATTAGCAGGTGTTAAAGACAGATTAGCAACCAAATGAATTTCTCACTGGCATAACTGGCATTCAAGAGGAAGGGTTTGTAGAGAGAAGGTGGGCAGCTGCTGAAAGTCTTCTCTGACCAAAAGTTTGCTCGCACCTGCCAGGCCTGTGCACACTCCAGAAGGCGAAGCACAAAGGCAGCCCGTAACTGAACCCATAGCAGGCAGGCGCTCAGACAGAACGTGCATCTGAGGGAAGATGGGGTCAGAGCCGGTTTGGTTTTGGTTTTGTGGTCTTGGCACTTCCTGGGGATGGAAAGGAGGAAGCTCATTTTTGTCCCTTCCTTTTTGTCCTGACTCAGCCACAGGTTCTGACTCGAGTTCCTACCCTCCTGTGGCTGGTACAGGACATTCCTCCTGCCCTGAGGTTTGGCCATTGTGCTGCAGGGCAGAGGGAGCGTTTGAACAGTCTTAGAGGAAACAACATCATGTTAGTTAGTTAGGTAGGTAGGTAGGGCTACTCTTACAGACTGGTGGCTTAACCATCGAGCCTTCACTTCTAATTCTGAAAGCTGGAAAATCTAAGATCAGACTCCCAGCAGATCCTGTGTCTGCCCTTTATGACCTCATTACCTCCTCAAAGCCCCCCCTCCCTAAACCATTACATTCGGGGTCAGGCAGCAACATACAAAATTTGGGTGGGACACATTCAATCCATAGCAAACACCAATAGATAGTTAACTACATTTCTAGAGAGAAAGAAAGCACCTACTATGTGCCATGCATTTTACAAGACCCTTTCATCATTTTATATTAACTCGAAGGACAGATGAACCCAAAAGACCTAGTCCACATTAAGAGGGATTTGGCCTAAGAGAAACTAAAGACAGATTGAGTTTCCTGTTTCTTTCCTTCCCATGGTTTTGTATTTCCTTCTTAATGTTATTTTGAATTTGTTTGGGCTCAAATTATATTACACCCTTGTCATCTCCATTAGCTAAAATGTATTTATGGCTGATTATGCATGCAGAAAATAAATTAAATATCTGAATAACATTACCAGTAATTGGTGAAATTGCCTTATGTTTTCACATCCTTACAACAAAAAAGGCATCAACAAATGACCGGGAAAACAAAAGGATAATCCATTATAATTGTGCATATTACCATAGAGATAGGACAGAAACAATTATGGGCAATTTCAGTGTCTAAAAATCAAGTGTGATGAAAATTATATTGAAGTTAACAACAAAAAAATTTACTTTAACTGGGGCTTTAAAACAACTGCTAGTCAGGATAAAAGGGAATCAGCCACTGACTTAGAAGCTGACACTGAATCTCCTAAGTTTCTACAAAACACAAACCACTGTTGAAGTGGCCAGTTCGATCTGCTTGAGTGATTCCTCACGATACTGTCTCCCTTCAGACACCACTGGTTTATTGGTGAAATATTTATGCTGAATTAGGAAAGACTCTAATGTGTTTTAGTTTCTAAATACCTAAGTACCATGTACCTCATAGCCTGATGTACATACTCAGACTGGCTTAATCTCTCCTTTGGTTGCCTATCTGTGCTTTTTGAAAATGATATAAATTTCAAATATTTAACATAATTACTATCATAGGATAGATACTGACCAGTTGGGAAAGATGCCAGTTGTTGTATCAGAGCGGAATTCTGGGGCCCCTTTTGTGCAGGCAGGGGCCCCAGTCATATGCCAACCAGTACGGAAATCTGTTAACAATGTAACCGCGGCACAGCTCTACCGAAGCGTCCTGCTAAACGTGAGCATGGCACAGACGCACAGATGAAAGACCGAGTCTGGCCTCTCACTCCACCTCATTTATCCAGGCAGCTTCTCTCAGCACCCTGCCAAAGGGACACCCCAGGAGACTGTATCCCTGCAGAGCTCTGGCAGGTAATATGGCAGCCCAAGCCAAAGACCATTAGTGCAAGAAACACCTTCACTCGCAGCACTGACAGCAAACCCAGAAAACCCCAGTCCTGCACACAGAACACAGAAGTTGGGGCCCGAACACAGGGAGCACCATTTTGATTTTTAAAGCCAAAATTTGTGAGACTTAAAACAGAAAGGCTGCAAATCTACCTAAGGGAATCTAAAGAATCTAAATCAACAGAGAGAGATTTGGCAGGGCCTGCATTTTGAGAGAAACAGAACCCTTCCATTTACACTGTCAGAGTGAACCTTACGAAGTGCAGAGCCAGTCATGCCATTCCTCAAAACTGCTCAAACACCAGACCTTTAGTACGGCACGCAAGGACTTGCCTCCCCTAGTTTCTGGCGCCTACACCCTCTAGCTAAGCAATACTGAACCAACTGTGGGATGAGAACACATCATATACCCCAACTCCATTGAGCGGGCGCACATTACAACCCAAGTCTTCAGTCTTGGAATTGTTTGCTAAAAAATGACCCAAATGCCTTCATTCAAGGGTCCTGCATAATACAAGGTTTGGTACCTATTATGCCAAAATAATTTGGGCTGGATAGAAAATTCAATTTTATCACCACAAACAGTGGCCGGAGTATCACAGATCTTTGGGGAAATAAAGATATGTCCAACAGATTTTAAGATCACATGATCAAAAAGGAGCAGAACTTAAAAATTAAAAGACCAACCAAATCACGGTGGAGTGGTAAAGATGAGGAAGAATTGGGACTCTCAAACATCATCGATAGGAATGTAAAAGGGTACGGTCACATGGAAAAACAATCTGGCATCTTTTAAAAAGTGAAACATACACCTACTATATGATCCAGCCTTCCAGGCTTAAGTATTTATCCAAGAAAAATGAAAGTGTATATTCATACAGACTTTTTATACAAATGTTCACAGAAGATTTCTAATAGGCAAAAATTAGAAACAGCCAAACATCCTTAAACAAGTGAATAAGATAAACAAATTAGGATACAAGTAAACAATAGAATACTACGCAGCAATAGAAAGCAATGACCTCGTGATACACAACAACACGGATGAATTTCAGAGCAGCGGTGCAGAATGAAATTAACCAGGCAAGAACGGTATGTCCCGTATAATTCCATCTATGTACAATTCTAAAGAACGCAAAGTCATCTACAGTGACAGACAGAGGATCAGGGCTCTCTGGGAGGAGCAGGCAGGAGAGACTATAAAGGGGCACGCAGAACTTTGGGAAGGTGATGGAGATACTCCCTAGTCTTACGATTATGACGGTTTCACAAGTAAAACAGTCTATACTTTAAATATGTGCAGCTTATTGTTTGTCAACAATGCCGTAACAAAGCTATAAAAAATCTTAAAACTAAGCATATGCTTTATGAGAAACCGGTCATTATGGTTTGGGGAGATTATAATTAGATATGAAGAAGTAAAATGGGAATGTTCTGATTTTAGTAGTATAGGTTAGAGACTAAGAATAGGCTTCCTCTAGAAGAAGGACAAGACATAAGAAAAAAGGTCTAATCATCAGGGCTGTCCAATGATAAAATACACTGGCCCACAGGTCCTCAGTCCCTGTAAGTCCTCAGTCCCTGTAAGTATTATTAATCTGGTGACCATTAACAGTCCTAAAAATGGATTCCTGCCCAGGTCGGCAATTATCTTATATGATCCCTAAGATTCTTTGAAACTCTAAATTCCCTCATTCACTGAGATGGCGCTGGCAGGGTACATTTGCTAGTAGCAAACTCCTTGTTACTGATGCTCATGAAAACAACCATTAGGAATTTTCTTCAAGAATAAAAGAAGTGAAAATAATTCAAAGGACTAGGACTTCAAAGAACACTTGAAAGGAAGTCAGTTCTTCAGATACAGGAATTACAAGTGAGTACAAAGAGAACAGTGGGGGATGGAACTTGGGAGGGAGGGTGGCTGGGTGGCAGATACTCTGGGTGTGAGAATATCGGGGCCGGGGGTGCAGCACTGGGGTCTAGACAGCCTAGGGTGTTAATGTGAGAAACTGAGAACCAGAGGTCTCAGCAGGGGTGGAGAGGCTGGGGCCTAGGGATGTTTTATCGTAGATGCTGATGGACTTGATCTGGAATCATCTTTTAAAGAACAAAATACAACCCCATGTTCAAAAGCTTCCCATAGTACTTAGAATACCATTAAAATTCCAGGAGTTGCATGGGTACTGCTATGTGAAAAGAACAAGACGCAGAAAAATGTACAACAAAAACAGGATAGTATTAAAAACAAAGACAATAAAAATTTCTTGTCTGTGTATGTGGATTCTACACGAGTGTTTCACACAAAGGCATCACCCTCGATGATGACACTAAATTAGAACTTCTCCTAAAGCCTGTCCCAGGTCCCGCATAAGCCCCACCCTGGCATATGGTGCTGCTCCGAGGGGAAGACAGGGATAATTGCTGGAAGCAGAGGGGGTCCTTCAAGGAGCAGTTGTGATCCCCACCAGCCACCTGGATGAAGCAATTAAATGATCGAGTGAGTGAATAGTAACAAGATGCCAAAGGGATGAAAATTGACTTGGGTAAAGGGAAAATGAGGTCAATTTCCTCACTCCTGAAAAAAACAAGGTGAATGTTAAGGGCAGATTCTTCTTATCCCACATCCCCTTTTTGGCTCATAGAGGAGAGGACAACACTCCAATCTTATGGGAAAGAAGTTGCCAATTCTCTCCACTCCTTTGTCTTCTCCCAAAGAAAAGAAGAAAGGACTAAAGTTAAGTGGTCAGAGAGCAACACCTACTGGGTTATGGTTTCCTAAAAGACAGGGATGGGGTGCCCTAGAGATAGGACCCACTGTTGACTGCTTCTCTTTCAACACATCCCAGACATAGGGGTGCCACAGGCCCATGGGACTCATCCTCATAGCTGGGTGGGTAACTCAAGTCAGACCTAACCTATAAATCAACTGTCTTCAATAACATGGAGACAGAGTATGAGGCTCTGCTCAGCTATAGGCCACGTTGTTATTCAAAGTTTAACTGGAGACTCTGCTTTGGATGTGGTTGGGGGGTGCTGGATAGCTGTCCACAAAATGGAACCACGTGCTTTGTGCGGGAGCCCATGAGTCAGAATACTGGGAGAGAAGTGAAGAGACCGGTAGGATATGACCACCACGAAGTCTTAAACAGTGAGAAGAACCACTGGGGCTGCACAAAGTAACCAGCAAATTGTCTAGGAATATACACTGGCTGGAGGCGCTGGTCTATCTCCTGGCAACACCACCACCACCACCAGTGTGAGGCACCTACTCTCATCTCCGTTTCACATATGACTAAGAGGAGACACAGGGTGCTGTGGACTGAATGTGTCCCTCGAAATCCTTATGTTGAAACCTAATCCCCTCTTGTGATAATATTAGGAGGTGAGGCCTTTGGGAGGTGATTAGTTCATGAGGGTGGAGCCTTTATGAATGGGATCAGTGCTCTTATAAAGGAGGCCCCACAGAACTCCCTAGCTCCTTTCACCATGTGAGGACACAGCAAGAAATGGCCATCTATGAATCAGGAATCAGGCTCTTACCACACGCCAAGACTTCCAGCACCCTGATCTTGGACTTCCCAGCCTCCAGAACAATGACAAATGTCTGTTGTTAATAAGCTACCCGGTTGGTGGTACTACGTTATAGCAGTCCAAATGCATAAAGACATGGAGAGTTAACAACAACTTGTAGAGACACTGGGGTAGTTCCAGAGAGTTCTTAATCACGACACTATTCTAACTTTCTAAATGCATGAGAATATATTATAACAAATATTATGTTATTATTACAACCGGTAAAAGA
This sequence comes from Helogale parvula, assembly GCA_004023845.1. Taxonomy (NCBI): domain Eukaryota; kingdom Metazoa; phylum Chordata; class Mammalia; order Carnivora; family Herpestidae; genus Helogale; species Helogale parvula. The sequence continues at coordinate 71,958 of PJEM01007916.1, read as the reverse complement.
AAAATATTAAACCAAGCATGCTCAGCAGCTCTCTAAGCCAAAGATAGGCAGACAAAGCACAGAAAAAGCAGTGTGGTACAGTGAGCAGAGCTCAGAGCAAGGTCACAGAGCACCAGCGTTCGTTTCAGTTCTACCATGAAATTTCACCTCCTTCAGCTGGGAAACTGTGCCCTGGTAAGGCTCAGACAAGATCACACACACAAAAGCATTTTACACATGCAGTGCTATGTCTGAACAAGCATATACTTGATATGCTTGTGGTATCAGTTGTCACAAATCATCAGCTTTGAGTTGTCCCAATGGTTCTCTACCCAGGGTGTCACAATTTGGGGGGAGGGTTGGCTACTGACACCTAGGATGGTGGCCAGGGCCAGGGATGCTGCTAAAGGTCCTACATTGCACAAGACAGCCCCCTAAACTGGAATTTTCAGTTTTAGAATTATCCAGCCCAAAATGTGGATGGAGAGTGCCAAGGCTGGGAAACACTAGCTTGGGATAAATTCATGTGTTACAACAATTGAGGAACAGACTGGATGCTCAATATATATTTGTGGAACATCAGTATAGAAAAACAAAGGAATAATCAAGCCCTGCAAAGTGGATAGTCTGAGAGGGCAAAATCACAATAAGTAAAAGTAATATAAACAAGCCAGGAAGACTGAGAGATAAGCTATACCCTCACTACTCAAAGTGTGGTCCATGGACCAGCTTCACCCTCACTTGGATACCCATTAGAGAGGATCACAGACTCTATCCCAGATCAACTGAATCAGAATCTGAATTTTAACAAGAATCCAGGTGATTCACAGGTATATTAAAGTTTGAAAAATACTGTCCTAGAGTCTATACTTGATGGTGGGTTTCTTAGCCAAAACAGTCTCACGTTCCAACTGACTAGTGCAGAAACTAAGTAAGGTCTCTTTAAAATGAGCCCTGCTGAAGTCTCCCTCCTGGCTATACCCCAGCTCAATCCACAGGTGACATCTCCACCTGGATACTCTCCATTTGGATAACAGAGTGTCCCCCAGGCACAACACCAGAGCCTTCTCTCTCTTTGCTCACAAAGTAGAGTGCTGGATATAATGAAATATGGCACATTATCAATACCCCCCATGCAGAAACTGCACAGAATGCCACAGCTGAAAGATTCTTTGAAGAGGAAAAGAAAATTCTATTGCAACTTTTATTTGGAGTTTGATTGCTTCATTGCCTCTTGCCCTCCAGGTGAAGGCGCAGCCAAGAAAAATGCATTCTGTGTGAAACTATGAGCCAGGAGAACGTTCTAAATGTTGCTCAGGCGGCGCCCTGTTGCACTGAGAAGGGAAACGAGGCGCCCTGCATCAGCCCCAAAGCCAAAACTTTCCCCCAGTTGGGATTCTTATTCCTCCTTCAAAGAATAAATGGTCGTACGAACTCAGTATTTATCAAGCTCTGCTAAATATCATGGCCCTGATGGGGTTTCGGAGTGATGGTGGGTTCTGGAGCCAGCGGCCAAGAAAGAATTCTTGAGAAGTCTCCAGTGCAAAAAGGTGATTTTTATTAAAGCAAGGGGATAGGACCCGGGGGGCAGGAAGAGCTGCCCTGGGTTATGAAGAACGACTGGTTATACACTATGGAGCTGGGAAGGGTAAAGGCAAATGAGAGGCCTCCCAAAGGACTTTCATACGCTAAAGAGGATTCATACAATACCCAAGGCCTTGTTATTGTCACACGAAGGCTGTTTACCTCTGATAAGGCATTAACTTAGGAAGGTAGGGGAATCCTAGAGAAATGTTATACTCTGTATTTGCCTCAAGTGTTTGCCAACGGGCTGCAGAGTATGAAGAAATTTAATGTTACCTTCCATTTCCTTCTGCCTTTGTTCCCCGCATCACTGTGGAGGGGAGGGTGATGTTGGGGCTCCAGGAAACAGGTTTCCGGAGATGAGGCTATTGATAAGATTTCCTTTTTCTTGTAACTTACTAAGACATTTGCAGACTGACAGAGACTCAAGTCCTGCATAACTGTGACCTCTAATCTGTTAACCACTGGATTTCCCCTTTCCTTTGTTCTTGGGCAGCCAGGAGTGCCAGAGGAATGTCACACATACCCCACCTGGGGGGAGGGGGTTGTCAGCTTACCTAGAGCTCCCTCATCAGCTCTATTCTAAGTATTTGACATATATGAACTCCTTTAATACCTAGGAGGTATTATCTACCCTATGAGACAGGAACTATCGATATCCCCAATTCACAGATGGGGAAACTAAACACAGAGAAATTAAATAACTTCCCAAAGTCGAAAGTGGCAAAGCAGAGTTTTGAACTCACTATGTCTGGCTTCAGAGTGGGAGCTCTTAACCCCGCCAACATACTGATGACCTTTAACTGTGTATTACGGACTCCCCAAGGATTTGATGAGAATCAATAAGATGGAATTTCTTCCCTGATGCGATGCTCAGCCTGCTAAGGGGAGGGAGATAAATGAACCTAACACAGCATGTTAGGCACTGAGAGCAAACTGTGCCATTTTCCCTGGGTAGCACCATCCCATCCCTCCTTACTCTCTGTCCTTATTATAATTTCACTCAATGTTTGGAACTAAGAAACATGTTACAACTTATCAGTTACCTTGTAGGAGGTCATTAAATAATGGTTGAATGAATGAATAAAGTAATTCATGAACGAATGTGGTCCTACAGTGAGATCTGGAGAAAGTAAGGCACTTGGAATACTAATAGGCTCTTAGAGTGAATATCTGCTTTTCCCCCCACCCAACACTATTCCCCAAGCTCCATCCTTATTCATGGAATTGCTTCTTGGCCCCAACTCCACCCACATGGTTCCCACTGGAATCCCCATGGCTTGCACTGCAGCACCCCTGGCCTTAGGGGACTGGCCAGGAATGAGCTCCTAAAATGACCTGGGCTGGTAAGTTCCCTTCCTCAGGAATTCTGGAAGTGGGAAGGAAAAAAGTCCAACAACCTAAGGTAATTAAAACTGTACGGTGAAAATAAAAAATGGAATCTGCTGGCGTCCACATTTTCAACCCCAAGGAGGAGGCTTGATGAGTAAGAGAGCCGCATAACGCTGTGTGCTAATGTGCAGCTAGGAGCCAGAGAGGAGAGATGGGGAGAAATCACTTCTGACATCATTCAGGTCTCTGCTTCCAGACACGTAAAGTCTCTGAGCTTTCATTTCCTCCTTTGTGAAAATAAGAGGTGGAAACTACATCTCAAAAGGCTTTCATACCACCAGCGTTGAAGGGAGAAGGGTCTGCAACCAGACAACACCCGAGGAATGGGGAAAGTTGACCCTCCCTCCTGTCTTCACACTTATGGCCCCTGGTTCAGAGAATCTAGGTCCTATGGTTCTTGAGTTCCAACAAATAGCCTTCTGACTCCTGATCACAAAGTGATTCAGAGAATGAGTTGCTCTGATGGGCGGCATGAGCAGGTCAGTCTCTATGTCAGCTAAGTCTCCTGTTTCTCATGAGTAAAATGGCAAATGGCATTTAAAAAACTTTTTTTTAATGTTTATTTATTTTTGAGAAAGAGAGAGACAGAGACAGAGACAGAGTGCAAGTGGGGGATGGGCAGAGAGAGAGGGAGACACAGAATCCGAACTAGGCTCCAGGCTCTGAGCTGTCAGCACAGAGCTGGACAGGGGGCTCAACCCCACAAACCTCGAGATCATGACTTGAGCCGAAGTTGGACACTAAACTGACTGAGCCACCCAGGCACCCAACAAATGGCATTTTAATGTACACAACTGATCTCCTGTCTTTGGATGCCAAGAGCCATTTCTCAGGGTCTACTCACCGGGATGGGCTTGTTATGCCCAGATTTTAATATCGCCCCCCAAAAACCAGAGACCGCCAGGGAGGCCGAAGCATGCATGCAAAAGCAAAGGGCTTTATTATGAATTTAGGCCTGGCCAGCCTAAACTCGGGCTCACAGACTTCAACAACACAGTGGATCCACGTGGAGCGAGCCCCGAACATGGGGGGGCAGGGTCTTTTATGAGTTTGGGAAGGGGAGTTACAGGAAATTGTGACACAGGTACAGGGGTCCAATCAATATAGCATCACATGATTGATAGTAACTTTAACCAATTACAGAGTGGACCCAGAACCCTCAGGTAGGGCGTGACTAGTCTTAACCTCCATCTTTAGGTCTGCCCTCAGAAATGTTAATGATGTTAGCTGGCCTTCAAGGTCAGAGGAGAAACCTGAATCAGACCTGCATCCTTACTGGCTCAGCATTCGAGTTCCATTCCTGTAAGGCTGCAGGACCATGCCCTCTTGACTCTCACCAAACATCTGGCCTCAACGAGGCAGTTTTCCACATCTGTTACAAGGCTGCGCTTCTCCTCAATGAAGAAGCACACTAGCTTCGGTGAATTCCAACCACAGTGTGGTCGATGGAAATAGCCCTTAAAATTTCCCAGGCCCATGGTTTTCCAATTTAATTTTAAGGATCCTCAGAGGTTACCTGAGGAGAAGGGGGAAGGTTAAATGGGATGGTCCTTCTAGTGGCTTTCATCATTGTAGTTCTTTTCTGATATACTTTAGTTAGGTTCAACATGTATTAGTGTTCACTGGGGAAACAGAACCTATAGGAGACAGAGTCCCAGAGAGAGAAAGAGAGAGAGAGAGAGAGATACAGAGATTTATTATAGAAATTGGATCAATTGGTTATAGAGACCAAGAAGTCCTACCGCTTACTGTCTGCAAGCCAGAGAACAAGGGAAGTCAGTGGTATATTTCAGTTTAAGTCCAAAGGCTTGAGAATCATGGGAGCCAATGATGTAAGTCCCTGCTGGAGTCTGAAAGCCTAAGAACCAGCAGCACTGATGCCTGAAGACAGGAGCACACAGATGCCTCAGCCAAAGCAGAGAGACGGACTTTGCCCTTCCTCCACCTTTTGCTCTACTCTAGCCCCCAGTGGATTTACATTGGTAACGGAGATTTTCTTTACTCTGTTGATTCAGATGCTGTTGATTCAGATGCTAATCTCTTCTGGAAACATCCTCAAAGATACATCCAGAAATAATGTTTTACCAGCTCTCTGGGCAATCCTTAGCCCAGTGAAGCTGGGACATAAAATTAACGGTCACATAACATGTAATACATTCTGACACTTCCTACTCTATTTAAAAATTTTAAAAGGCAAGCATACCTCACTAAATTAATGTTGCAATCTCCTAATGGGTCCCAAACTTAGGTTTGAACACCATTACTCTAACGTACCCACAAAGCACTTTCCAGCTTGGATTTACTTGAGTTCACTGTATCAAGATCACAAACTAGATTCTATCAGACAGCAAGGAACATGTTTAATTTAAGCCCCACATAGTTGGCTAGCACAGTGTTTAAAACAAAACAAAACAAAACTCATTCCCAAAGTTTTGAATGGAGACAGGTACGTACATTCTAGGATTCTAGCCTACCTGTGCGGCATGGGTGAGGGGAGTCTGGGCAGAGGGAAGAAACTCAAGGTTGTGCAACACGGGTTCTACGTTCTCACAGAGCTACAACTGGCTGAATCTGAGTCATGGCCACTGAGTTACATGGAACACTCCCCTTCCAGCTGGCCCGGGTCCTTTTGGCTCACGACAGTCCCACCAATAGGGAAAAAAGATGTCTGATTTGCTCCCTCCACTCAGATCTTTCCTAAAAGACAAGTCTGGACAGGAAGTGTAAGGATGCAGGTCTGAAACTGACTCCATGAAACAATAGAAGGGCACACATTGCCCAAGGCAAAAGGGACCACCCTTGTAACATTCTAAGGACAGGCCTAAAGATGGAGGCTAAGACTAGTCACGCCCTCCCTGAGGGTCCTGGGCCCACTCTGTGATTGGGTCCCGCCAAAAGTAACAAATACTCTAGGCAATGTGCATGGTTAGACCCGCTGTCAGTAATATTGTATAATAATGACTGGATCACTGTATCTCCTGTAACTCCCCCTTCCCAAACTCACAGAAGCCCTACCCTGCCTTTGTTCGGGGCTCACTCCACGTGGATCCAGTAAGTCTGTGAGCCCGAGTTTAGGCTGGCCGGGCCTAAATTCGTAATAAAGCCCTTTGCTTTTGCATGGGTGCTTCGGCCTCCCTGGCGGTCTCTGGTTTTTGGGGGCGATATTAAAATCTGGGCGTAACAGAAGCAATTCCAACACCACGTGGGCTCACCCCACAGTTGCCCCGACTTCCACACGCCGAGCCTCCCTCGACAATTCCCTTCTCACCAGCGATTCGGGGAGGACAGCCAACTCTCCTTTTGATAAATACACTTTGCTAAGATGCAGGTCAGTGTAATTTTCCAAAAGGTTAGGAGGAGTGACTGCTCAGAGAGGGCTCGCCTATTATTTCAAATGCCACACGTCCCATTCTCTAACATTTACTGAGTTATTTACAACTTGATTCCTGCCACACCTGTCACAGTATCTGACCTACTCCCATCTCCCCTCCAGGCCTCATCTCTTCAGCCCTGAAGTGGGAACTGGAGGCCACAGGGCCATGCCTCCTGCAGTCCTGGTGGTCTCTAAGCTACGATAGAGAAGGTACCGTAATGGGTAATTTTTTTGCCAAGTCATGCTTAAAAGTCATCAATAAAATTCACCTATTTTGAGGGACGCCAGGCTGTTAATTGTATCCATGTGTCTGGCTGCAAATGTTTAGTCCATTTTCAATTTGCTCAGAGAGATTAAAAAACCAATACTAATGTTTTAAACTAGGAGACCTCAAAACACTTCATTACTTCTTTCAATAACACAGGGCATTTGTTTGGGTCAGTTATTTCAGTCCCCCCATAAGCCTGCTGAAGGTCTTCCGTGTGTATTGTGTACCAAGTGCACACATGTGCTGTTCAGCTCATCACTATGTAGACAGAAAGAGAGAGATACAGATAATTGTTTAACTCACAATATCCCTGCAAGTGAGATATCAAGAGAGTTAATTCCTTTTTGCAAATAAAAAGCCAAGGCTCAGAGAGCTTCAGTACTTCGCCCATGGCCACTTAGACGGCAATCCTGCCTCCCTCACTTAGCTATGGGACCTCAGGCAAGTCATTTAGTCTCGCTAAGCCTTTGCTTCCTCATCTAAAGGAAAGGGGGACACTGAACAGGTTATGGTGGGAGAAAAAGTGCTGTGTGTAAAGCACATCACCCTGTGGCCGGAGCTGTGATAAATAAAGAAACGTTTAGACACTGCCATGGGTAGCCACCTGGAGGCTGCTGTCTGAACAGTTACTAGAGCCGTGATCCAGAATCGACAAGAACAGAATACAATGACTTTTCTCCTGGGACAAAATGATCACCTTTTATCCCACCCCACAGTCACTCTCCTACCCCATCGGCCACCCACAACGCTACCACCACCTCCTCTTGCACCACAGGGAGAAAGCTGTCAGTCACGTTTTGAAAAGTAGGCAAATGAAAGGCAGCCTCTGTCGGCCAGCAGAGTTAGCCCATGGGAGCCTCGGGAGCCTCGGGCTGTGTGTGTCCCAGGATTATCCTGAGACTGGCAACCTTCCCAGCTGGGCGGCCGCTCTGGGTTCTTTGCTCCTCATTCTACAAGACTAAGGGGCGCCAACCCCTTGTATGCTTACTCTTGGGTCCAAACGACAATAGTCCAGTTTTCCTCAACCTCTCCTTCCCTCCCCCTTCCTCTTTATGTCCTTGCCCCTTCCCTTGTACATGCCATTGTCACTTTTTCCTCTAGGATAATCAGGTTGCATTGTGACCTCTGAGCTCTCAGATACGCCCAACGTTATCTGCTTCTCCACCCTGGCTCAGTACCAAGTGGGGGCTGGAAGGAAGGAGCTCTCCTGTCCTCTTCTCATAACATCCCTGTGCTCAGGTCTGGGTTAGTTTCCTAGGGTTGCCATGACAAATGACCACAACTTGGATGCTTAAAACAAAAGCATTCTCTCACAGCACTGAAGGCCAGAAGTCCAAACCAGAGTATCCGCAGAGCCACACTTCCTCTAAAATTTCCAAGGAAGAACGCTGCCTTGTCCCTCCAGCTTCTGGAGGGTTTGGGCATTGTCTGGTTTGTGAGAGCACAGCTCCTTCAGCCATTGTCCCCTCCCCATCTTTTCTTCCCTCTGGGTCCTTTCCTCCTCTATCTCTTAAGAGGATTCACATTATGGGGCCCCTGGTGGCTCAGTCAGTTGAACTTCCAACTTTGGCTCAAGTCATGATCTCAAGGTTCATGAGTTCAAGCACCACATTAGGCTCTCTGCTGTCAGCACAGAGCCTGCTTCAAATCCTCTGTCTCCCTGTATCTCTGCCCCTCCCCCACTTGTGTGCATGCACACACATGCATTCTCTCTCTCTCTCAAAAATAAATAAACATTAAAAAAAAAAAAAAAGAAGATATGTGTCATTGGGTTTAGGGCCTGTCCTAATCCAGGATGACCCCATCTCAAGTATATCCTCAAAGAGCCTTTTTCTGAGAGGCCTATTCACAGGTTCCTGATGGACCTACCTTTTAACTGGAAACCACCAATTTAAGCCTTGGCATGAATGAATCCCTGGAGAGCTGGGCATACATACCTTCCTTTCATCAGCCAGCTCACCTCACTCCTTTACCAAAACAATGTCAGGACAATGCCAGAGAAAAACCTTCCATTCTATTATGCAAGCCAGATCCTTCACTCCTTTCCCCAAAGTCCATATTATGTAGAAACCCAAGCCTGAAGGAGGAGCTTGTGGGAGTGATGTGGGGAAAGGACACAGAACCCCAGGAAGACAAAGGGGTCCTTGGTTTCCTTTCAAGCCAGTCAGTTTCCTACAGGACAAGGGCCAGTCCACTGTCCACTAAACCCACAGGACAGAGTCTGAGCAAAAAGCAGACATTAGTGCTTCCCAAAACCTATTTCCACTGTGGTAACAAAATTTCCAATTTCAAAAAATCTAGGAAGTGCTGAGTTCAATAAATTCAGACTTGGTTTCTTCACTGAAGATCTTGCCAAAGCTCTCAATAGAGGTAAAAATACTTTGTAGTATTTCCCAAACTTATAGCCCAGAGACCCCCTTACTTGTGAGGTATCCCATAGCCCTGGCATTTTTCCAAATACCTAATAGGAGATACTGGTACAAATCACTCTATGCAAATAAGTAGCTATCAAGTCACTGGGGAAATGCAAACTGAAACCGAAATAAGGTACCATTTCACACCCACTGGGATGACTATTATCAAAGACAGACAATGACAAGCTTTGATGAAAATGTAGAGCATGGGAACCTCAGATTTTTCTGATAGGAATGTAAAAAAAGGGGCAGCTGCTTTGGAAAGAAAGTTTAGCAGTTTCTTTAAAGGGTCAAATTTACCCTGTGGCCCAACAATGTCACTCAGAAAAAAAGAAAAAATTACAGCCTCAATATGAATGTATATAGCAGCACAATTCATAATAGCCAAAACCTGGAAGAAGTCCAAAAGTTCATGTAAATGGATAAATAAAATGTGGTACAGCCACACAATGCATCATGATCCAGCAATAAGAAGGAACAAAATACTGATACCTACTACAACATACAAGAAACAGAACATCATACACTGTATGACTCCATTTATATGAAATCCTCCCCAAAAGGTAAATATAGAGAGAGACAGTAGAAGCGTGGTCGACAGGGGGGTCAGGGATGGGATTAGGAATTAACTGTAAATGGACATGAATTTTACTAAGTGATGACATTGTTCTAAAACTGGGTTACAGTGTGTTGCAGAACTCAGTAAATTTACTAAAAAAATCATTAAATTGCACTCTTAGAATAGGTGAATTTTGTGGTATATAAATTACGTCTTGATAAAATTGTTTTTAAAAAGTGCTATCCCTGATGACTGAAATAAAATTTTATTGACCTAAAAAAGTGTCTATCAGGCTATCTGCACAGCCCAATGCTTATTCAAGTGAAGGCACGGGCAAGGTTTTAGAGTCAAGAGGAGCAAAGTTTCTGGCACACGTGGGCGAGTTGAGCATCTTGCATACGGTCCCTACATCCTGGATTGTGTTTGGAAAGACACGCTGAAGTCTTTTTTATGGAAGAATGTATGTAAAGGTACTTGCAAGCCAGAAATACACGTGATGAATCTCTATTTGCAAACTGTACACTCAACAAAACAAAACCCAGCCCACAGAATTGAATAAAATGGCGGAATTGATTAGGATTCCAGGACCAGTGTGAGGGAAGTTCTCAGGGACAGGGATTGGGCTCTTTGATCTGCCTGGTTCCACCCTGACTTCTTTCTAATTAGGAAAGCTTTTGAGGCTGACTGATAAGCATTCTGGGCACTGCACATGTCTGGCCACTGACTAATTAATTAATTTTTGACTTTGAGCAGTGACACTTAATTTGAAAACTTTCTACCATCCATAGATAAATGTGGAAAAGTAGGGCAAAAGATTTGAAAATATGCTAAAGGTGCCATTTCAAATCCAGCTCACTCCCAAGAGGGCAGAGAGGGTCAGGGAGTCAAACAAAGAGATGGATGCTAGAGGGGACAGGCCTGGGAAGAGAGGGCTAGGCTGGCTCTGCACTCATTTTGCTGTGTACATTCGGGCTTAGCCATTGATACCCTCTCTGTTCTCTCAGTCATTTTATTTTATTTGAAAATCAGGAGTCTCTCCTATGGTCTTGTTTCTTGAGAAGTGACTGTGTGCACTGCGCACAGAAAGAAAAGGAACAGAGAATAAAAATGACACCAGGCAGGGGATGAGAGGGTGGACAAAACTTATGAATCTCTACAGAGGTCTTGAGATGATCACTGTATGGATGAAGAGTCTGGAAACTACATCCCAAGAGCCAAATCCAGCCTGTCATGTCTTTTTGTAAACGAAGTTTTATTGGGACAAAGGCATACCCATCTGTCCATGCATTGTCTTTGGTTGTTCTCATGCTGCCATGGCAGAGGTGAGTAGGTGCAACAGAAATTATCTGAGCAGCAAAATGGAAAAGATTTGCTCTTTGACTCTTAATAGAAAAAGTTTATCAACCCCTGGTCTAAATGGAGTCAGCATTACGCCATTTTCTTTCTTTCTTTTTAGTATACTTAAAGGAACACTAGAAATTCTTCCTTTTTATCTTAAAAGACCTCCTTTTTCTGACAAGAAAAGCACTAAAATTTTTTGAGTGCCTCTGTGTGGTTGGCACTAGGTCCCTTCCTCAAAGATTAGTATTACCCCCAAATCTTTGAGGCAACCATGTTAATCCCATGATTCAGAGGAGAAATTTGAAGCTCAGGAAGTTAATAACTTGCTCAGAAGTTACAGAATTGGTGTTTGGAACCGTCCAACTTGTCTCCAACATTGTAGCGTGATGCCTCCCTATTATGTCAACATGAAAGCGAACATTTTGGCAAGAGGCTCCCTCAGACAATCCTTTTGCAAAGAGTCAAAAAGCTTTTGCAACAGATTTTAGAGTGATGTATTTGATAGCACTTTTTCAGTCATTTCTGTGTCAACTTTATCTTCCAAGCTTGGAAAGAAGCCCCTCTATTTTTTTTTAATATTTATTTATTTTTGAGAGAGAAAGCGAGAGAGTGAGGAAATGAGAAAGCAGCAGCAGAGAGAGAGAGAGGGATACAGAGAATCACATAAGGCTCCAGGCTCTACACTGTCAGTGCAGAGCCCAACACAGGGCTCACACTCATGAAACGTGAGATCATGACCCGAGCTGACATGGACCCTTAACTGACTGAGCCACCCAGGTGCTCTCCCCCCCAATTTTTTAAAGTTTATTTATTTATTTATTTGTTTTGAGAGAGACCAAGACAGTGTGAGTGGGGCAGGAACAGAGAGAGAGGGAGAGAGAGAATCCTAAGCGAGCACCACGCTGCCAATGCAGAGACCAACATGAAGCTTTAACTCAAAAACCATGAGATCATGACCCAAACTGAAACCGAGTCAGATGCTTAAACAGCTAAACCACCCAGACACCCTGAGTAGCCCCTCTATTAATCCCCTGCCAAGCAAAACCAAGACCAGGCCACAATTTAACAAATCTTTACCAAAGAGTTGAGAAGTCCAAAATTTTTCACATAGAGGAATTCATGGCTGCCACTAGAATCCCTGCCTCTCCAGTGGAAACCCCACACATTTAGGTCCCTATACTCCCCATTCCCAAACCCCAAATACAAAAGAGCCTCACACTCCTAGCCCAAGGCCTTCTCTTTACCATTGCAGTATGCTGACCACAGAACAGATCCTTCCTTCCAAAGAAATTCCCACTCCAACCACACAGCAGACTCCACCCTCCATGGTCCAGATAAGGCATTAAAATATTTACAGTGTAGTTTTAAAAGTCTGGGTTATTATGCCACATTACTAAAAGAAAGGATAAGAACCACAGGATCCTTTCAATAAATGCAGAAGAAGCATTTGACCAACTACAACATCCATTCATGATAAAGACCCTCAACAAATTATGTTTACAGGGAACATCATAAAGGCCGTATACAAAAAACCCACAGCTAATACCATCCTCAATGGGGAAAAACTGAGAGCCTTCCCTCTTTAGTCAAGAACACAACGGGGATGTCCACTCTCACCACTGTTATTTCATATAGTACTGAAAGTTTGAGCCACAGCAGACAACAAAAAGAAATAAAAGGCATCCAAATCAGCAAGGAAGAAGTAAAACTTTTACTATTTGTAGATGACATGATACTATATATAGAAAATGCAAAACACTCCACCATAATATTGCTAAAGCCACAGGATACAAAAATCAATGCACAGAAATCTGTTGTAATAATGAAGCAGCAAAAATTAAGAAAAATTAAGGAAACAATCCCATTTACAATTGTATCAAACACCGTAAGATTATCTAGGAAGAAACCTAAGGTACCTAGGAATAACAAAGAGGCAAAAGATCTCTTTCTGAAAACTATAAAACACTGATGAAAGAAATTGAGGATGACACAAAGAAATGAAAAAACACTGGGGCACCCGGGTGGCTCAATCAGTTAAACATGCAACTTTGGCTCAGGTCACCATCTCATACTCTCTGAGTTCGAGACTCATATCAGGTTCTGTGCTAACAGCTCAGAGGCTGAAGCCTGATTCATATTCTGTGTCTCCCTCTTTCTATGCCCCTCTGCTGCTCAATTTCTCTCTCCTCTCTCTCTCTCTCTCTCTCAAAAGCAAAATAAAAACATAAAAAATTTTCTTAAGAAATGGAAAAACATCCCATGTTCGTGGATTAGAAGAACAAGTATTATTAAAATGTCTATACTACCCAAAGTCATCTACAGATTTAATGTAATCCCTGACAAACATACCAACAGCATTTGCCACAGAGGTAGAACAAGTAATCCTACAATTTGTATGGAAACACAGAAGACCCCTCAATAACCAAAGCAATCTTGAAAAAGAAAAGCAAAGCTGGAGGTATCACAATTCTGGACTTGAAGTGATATTACAAAGTGGTAGTGATCAAGACAGTACAGTATTGGCACAGAAAAAAACAGAATAGAGTAGAATAGAAACAGAACAGAACAGAATAGAAAACCCAGAAATGGACCGACAACTATATGGTCAATTAATTTTCAACAAAACAGGAAAGAATACCCAGTAGAAAAAAAGACAGGCTCTTCAACAAATGGTTCTGGGAAAACTGGACAGCGACATGCAAAAGAATGAAACTGGACCACTTTCTTATACCATATACAAAAAAACTCAAAATAGTTTCAAGACCTAACTGTGAGACAGGAAACCATCAAAATCCTAGAGGAAAACACAGGTAGCAACCTCTCTGACCTTGGCCAGAGCAAATTCTAAGTAGACATGTCTCATGAGGAAAGGGAAACAACAAAAATAAACTATTGGGATTTCATTAAGATAAAAAGTTGCACAGCAAAGGAAACAATCATCAAAACTAAAAGGCAACTGACATAAAAGTAGAAGATATTTTCAAATGACATATCTGATAAAAGGTTAGTATCCAAAATCTATAAAGAACTTCTCAAACTCAACACCTAAAAAACAAAAAATCCAGTTAAAGAAATGGGCATAAGATATGAATCACATTTTTCCATAGAAGACACACAGATACCTTGCCAAAAGACGATTAAAAGATGCTCAACATCACTCACCAACAAGGAAATACAAATCAAAACTACAATGAGATATCTCCTAAGACCAGTCAGAATGGCTAAAATTAAAAACACAGGAAACAACATGTTGGCAAGGATGTGGAAAAAAGGAACTCTCATGTACTGCTGGTGGGAATGCAAACTGGTGCAGCCTCTGTGAAAAATAGCATGGAGGTTCCTCAAAAAGTTAAAAATAGAACTATCTTACACATGTACCCCAATGCTCATAGCACCATTATCAACAATCGCCAAATTGTGGAAATAGCCCAAACATCCACCAACTGAGAAATAGATAAAGAAGGTGGTGTGTGTGTGTGTGTGTGTGTGTGTGTGTGTATAATCAAATATAATCAAATATTACTCAGCCACAAAAAAGAATGAAATCTTGCCATTTACAACGATGTGGATGGAGCTGGAGACTATTATGCTAAGCAAAATAAGTCAGAGAACAACAAATACCATATTTCATTCCTATGTGGAATTTAAGAAACAAAACAAACATAGGGGGAAAAGAGAGAGGAAAACCAAGAAACAGGCTCATTATCATAGAGAACAAACTCATGGTTACCAGAGGGGAGGCGGGGGAGGGGGACAGGGGGGCAGGATGGGTGAAATAAGTGATGGGGATTAAGCAGTGCACTTGTGATGAGCACTGGGTGTTGTATGTTTAGTGTTGAATCACTAAACTGTACTCCTGAAACTAATATTACACTGTATGTTAACCAGAATTTAAATAAAAGTAAAAATTTTAAATTAAAATTAAAAAAAAGATAAAAGTCTGAGTTATTCACTACCCTGAAGGTAGTCTAGCTCACATTCAAAGTACTTCCTCTAGCCTAAGGTAAAGAGATCAGGCGTGATCATATTGCCCTCCCAACAGGATTCTGCACCCCTAACACCCATAACAAACTTCTAGGAAAGAACGCACATACACATTTCCCATGAAGAAATAAGTTTCAAGTATCATTCAGCCTAAATTCATTTTTAGAGAGTAACAAGTTTCCTCTAACTTGCAAAGGTACAGCCCTGCTAAACAGAACATCATATTTCATCACCTAATGGAACTCTGAGCAATTTGGGCCATAGTGTCTGCATTTAAGTTCTTACTGACCAAGGTCATCTTTGTGCAAAGTAGAAAACACCCACTTCCTCCCAGCATGTATACCACTGGACAAGTGCACAGAGCATCTGTGAATTAGAGCAAAGGACTCCCTCCTCTGAGTGCACACTAGTCACCCTAGGGCGCAAAGCTAGGCAAACAGATGGTGGGCTGGGCTTCAATGTTACCACTGTGCAGTGCGCAACATGCACAGCCATCCATGACTCGACATGGTTTTCTCCAGGAATACTGGTCATTTCCTTTATATCTTTAACCAACAGGCCCATTCCAGTGACGTTTTCATTTACAGAGGTCATCTTCATGCAAGCCTTAGACCGATATCCACCCTTAGAGAAAATTAAAACACTGAGATCTTCAATAAAACCATTCACAAGACCTGGGTTGAATTTACAACTCAGCCAACTGCTGGTTGTGTGATCTGAGACAAGTCAGTTGTCCTTCCTCGGGTTTTCATCTATGAACTGGAGGCAACAATACCAGCCATGCCAACAGGTCAAAGATGTTGGAAATCTCTAATTACAAAATGCAGAGTGGCTTAGTAACCACAAAAGACCACTGTATATTAAGCAGTAACCACCTAAAAATGCAGAAACAACAAACGGTATCATTCATGCTTCCATCCAAAGCCAGTCTCCCTGCTCCTGCTGTTTCTGGCCACAGTATTCTTCCAGCAAAAATATGAGGCGGGCCATTAGTTGTCCTTGGTTTTCCGAAAAGGTCACCCAACCAATAAAGGGTTTCCAATGTGGAAGGTAATTAGCTCGCAAAGCCTTCCCATCCCACCTGATCAATTAGACTAAGCACTAAACACTCCCATTCCTAAAGTGCATAAAATTGAATTGTATGTATGTTTTACTTTTACAGAATGATAATGTGCTGCTCTTGGAATCGGTCACACAAGCTGGGAAGTAACCAATATTTTTTTAAAGTCTGCACCCTGCCTAGTAATAAGATATTTGACTAAAATTTTTAGTTTCTGGAGAAAAGAACAAAAAATTTAAAAATGATGAAACAGGCTTTTGTGTGGCTCATCAGGACTTCCTTCAGGGCTTCTGGGGAATCCAGCATCAATGGCAACTGGGCTGCCTTGGCCATGCCTTTCCACTGCTGTGATCCGCCACGCAGCCTCAGTGACTAGACTGGATGCAAGTACCAAACGCAAGGTCCATTCTTCTTCGTCAACGTCTTCCTGTGGAAGGAGGGGATGTCACACATCCGGCATGGGACTTTTCTCAGCAACCCACCCAAGCATAGATGTGCACCCTTTTCGTCCTCTCCTAGAAGACAAGTTATTTAAAAGATGTATTTTTGAGAGCGGCCTTCTCTGCATGTAATGTCAACAACAACAAATAAAACGGGAGGGAAGAAAAGGCCACGGGAGGGCCATCCAGAGTGAGGAGGGAGGTGCCTCCCGGAGCAGTTTAGGGAATGATCGATGTGTGTGTCAAAGGCTGTGATAAGACATGCTGAGCTTATCAAAATCCGAAGCTCTGATGACAGAGTTCACATGTGGCAGGAAGATAAGAGAGGCCGGGTTCTTCTCTCTCTCTCTTTTCTCTCCCCGAAGACCCTGTTTTAATTTCCTGCTCTGCATGTTACATTTTCAGTCCCAATGGAGACCATCGAGCCTCGCTCAATTCCTTTTCTAATCTCACTGTAAAGGTTTCCAGGAGGCTGTGATTAGCAGACATTGACCTCAGTGCTATTTGGGGAAATAGCGTGTGAGTGGTGTCGGAGATCCAAACGCGGCTGAAGGTTTTAGAAACACTCAGAAGTGTGGGAAGGGAATTAAGCTGGATGTCGAACACACATACACATCTTGGCTCTGCCACAAACATGCTTTGTGACTTTGCATAAGTCATGTCATCTCCCTGGAAAGGAGTTTCCTCTCCTGTAAAATGATAGGAGATGGGCTGTGTTATCGAGAGTCTTTCCATCTAGAACAATCCCATCATCATCACTGCTCTCTGGCAACAAAGTTGAGAGGATGCAAAGCCGCAAACCTGAGCCCACCGTCATCAGCTCTCTGCTAATGGCATTGTATTAGTCAGCGTGGCCACCGTAACAAAATGCCACAGACTGGGGGGGGCTTAAACAACAGAGATTTCTTTCTCACTCTTCTGAAGGGTGAGATTCCTAGATCAAGGTGCCAAGAGATGTGATTCTGGAAAAAAGGCCCTCTTCTTGGCTTGCAGAAAACATCTATCTCATAGCTACATCCTCACATGGCAGAGAGAGAAGAAACTCCCGTGTCCCTTTTTCTTCTTATAAGGGCACTCCTCGCATCATGGAGACTTCACCCTCATGATGTCAAATACTCCTAATCACCTCCCAAAGGCTCCACCTCCTGGTACCATCTCACTAGGGCTAGGGCTTCAACATGTGACCTAAGGAGGACATAAACATTCCGTCCATAACACGTACCAAAATTAGTCCAAGAGGACCAGAATCTTACATGAAAGCAGATGGTCACTGATGTATCTCTACACCCCTCCTGCCTCCAGTCTGGCAGATGTTCCTTTGCTGCCCACCGCTCTTCACCCTCAGAAAGGCTGTGATGGTCCCTTTGCTCATCCCCAAACCATGGAGAAATCTCTGAACTCTTATCCTAACTTCAGTCTCTTTTATTTTTCCTTGAACCATTACCAAAACTACTTTCTGTCCCCTTTAGCCAAGCCTGAGATGAAACTAACTTTTCAAGAAATGGATTTCTCTGTTTCACCACTTAAGGCTGCTCCTTGGAATTCTTCCCTTGGAAGGGACTTCCTGGCACTGAGAAGGATCCTGAGACCAAGTTCAGGCTGAAATGGAAAGGGAACTGTGATTGATTAGTGAGTCCTGCCGTGGATTCCATGTGGGAGAGTGGCGGCAGACACATCACATGCTTGTCATCCTTGACACTCAGAGCCTAAAGCAGTGGTCCTCCAACACCGGTTTTTCATCAGAATGATCTGGAGTACTCACCAAAAGTATAGGTTCCGAGACTCCATATGTGGATTCCTGATATAGTGAATCAGGGGCAGGGGGGAGGGGGAGCCCATGCACCTCACTGTAATAAATCCCTGGGGTGACTCTGGTGCATGCTAAAGATTTGGGAAGAAGCTTGTGCCCTTCCCATCTTAGAGGCTTGGGATTCTTAATGGTCCAGAAACCCTTTAAAATGATAAGGCAGAGATGTGTGCCTTGTCCCTATGCCTCTGGCCTTGTAACTCCAGTGCAAGTACGGCTGGCCTCCAACTGCTGGCATTTGTGCCTCTCTGCAGGAGGCCTTTCTGAGGCCACAGGATCTTGCTCTGCTCCCACTGAGGCACAAGAGAAATACCAGTGAGCTTTTGTGCTCCAGAAGCAGGAACCAACCAATGAAGTTGCACGAACACATATGAGATGCTCCCAGAGTTTCCTAGCGGGGTCAGATGCCAGTTGCCCACAGCAGTGCCCTGCTTGGTGACACAATCTTCACTGACCACCTTCCCTTCCCTGATTCCCATTCCAACTGTCCTCCCTGCAAAGCATGAGAGATTGTCGCCCAAATATGCTATGTGCCCTGCAATTCTTGTCCTAGCATCTGCTTCTGGGAAAACTCACATGATGACAACATTTGAAACAGAACGACATATGCATATCATCCAGCAGGCCTTCTTTTGAGCATATATCCAAAACAAGAAACAAAAAAACAAAACTGAAATCAGTATCTCCGAAAGATATCTGCTGGGGCACCTGGGTGGCTCAGTCAGTTAAGCGTCCGACTTCGGCTCAGGTCATGATCTCACAGTTCGTGGGTTCGAGCCCCGTGTCGGGCTCTGTGCTGACTGCTAGCTCAGAGCCTGGAGCCTGTCTTCAGATCCTGTGACTCCTTCTCTCTCTGACCCTCCCCTGCTCACGCTGTGTCTCTCTCTCTCTCTCTCTCTCAAAAATAAAAATTTTTTAAAAACATTAAAAAAAAAAGGTATCTGCTCTCCTGTGCTCACTGCAGCACCACTCACACTAACCAAATATGGAAGCAACCTAAGGGTCCATCAGTGGATAAATGGATGAAGAAAAAGTAGTAAATAACATACAGGAGACTATTATTCAACCTTAAAAAAAGGAAAAACAATCTGTCATTTGTAACGATGTGGAAGAACCTGGAGGACATTATGCTAAATGAAATAAAGCAGACAGAGAAAGACAAATACTATATATCTCACTTATATGTGGAATCATAAAAGGTAAAACCCCTAACAAAATTAATAAAATAAAAAAAGTTATTAAACACTCAAACCCCTATAAGCAGAGTAAAATGATGGGTATTAAGGACTTCAGGACAGGAGTGTCGGCTCATCAACTGGCCCCTTTACCTGAAGGACAAGGAGGGACCCAAGAAAGAGATGGCCACTCCGGATGAGTAGATGACCGGTTTCAATAAGTAAAGAACTTACATATAAGGCTTTCCATGGGCTGCTGCAAGACAAGGAGATCTCTGCACCTGCCTGCCAGAATATTACAGGTTTCCAAGTATAGAAGCCCTAAGCAGAGCCTTAAGTATAGAAGCCTTGATGGGGTGCAGTCACATACACTGTCTGGTCCCAACAACACCTTACTGTCTCAAGGCTGTGTCCTTGAAATGGTGCTGGCCATGGGAACAGTGGGCTGAGCACACATCCTAAGGACAGGGGAAGGGTTAAGGAGCCTCTGACTTCTCAGGTCTAGCCTGAGGGTGAGGAGGGGGCCATACCCTCTCCAATACCTCCTCATGGAGAGGAGGACAGAGAGAGGTCAGGAGATGCTGGCCAAAGTGTACGAAGTTGCAGTTATGTAGAATGATCTAATGTGCAGCAGAGTGACCACTGTGAACGATACCGTATTCTATGCTGGAAATGTGCTAACAGAGTACACTTCGGGTGCTCTCACAACACACAAAAATCTGGTCCCTATGTGAGTAGATGGAGGTGTTAATGAGCTTGACGGTAGTGATCATTTCGGTATGTATACATATATCCAAACATCACGCTGTACATCTTAAATATATGCAACTTTCATAAATTAATAAACAGAGTTCGTCTTCAGGCATAAACTTTGTGAGAGGATGTGGCTGTGTCAAAGTTCAAAGCATAATAGAATTTCTTCTTTAAATTCCCTTCCCTCAAAACACGAAGTTCCAATTCCTTCTCCCATCCTGACCAGCCTATACTCACAATGAGTCTATACAGGTGTGGAGCAGTTTTAACTTTTCAAAGCACTTACATACTTAAACACTCTCTGGGTACTTATAAGAGGTCTTCCAGGTAGGACAGGTAAGAACATTATTCTTTTTGGTTAAATGAGATCAGCTCTTTGACCAAACGCCCAGAGAAGCAAGTCACATGGTACAAGGTCACACATCATATTGGCCTCCAGCCTGTCCCCAGCATCACAGCCTCCCGGGGTGGCATTATGCGCTGTGGATTATACAATCCCGGACCCCACCAGAACGCAGGCTCACCATGAGAGCACTTAGTGATGACAGTCATTGTCTTTCTCACTCTGGGGCAAGGAAATTGTTCTAAGAGAAGAGAAAACTGCTGTGCAGATACCATCCTGACTGGAGAGACACACTAACTGAGCCAGAGTTTGCAAAACTAGAGCCAGCCTGCGGTATTCAATTCTTTACCTCTATTCATGGAGACTGGACACTACTTGCAGGGCAGACAGAAGTGAAAGAGCTTCTCTGATATGGTAATTCAGAGGCCACGCCAGCGTATTCACAGGTATAAATGTCAGATACAGATTAGCACACCAGAAGAGAAATCAGATTTAAAACAAAACAAAACAAAACAAAACAAAAAAGGAAGGAAAGAAAGCAAAGAAAAAAAACTACCTTTCTCCACACCACTGGTTTTCAAACTGGAATGTGCATCAGGATCCTCTGGAGGGCTTGTTAAAATCCAGATTGCTGGCCTGCCCCAGAGTTCTTGATTCAATAGGTCTGGATGGGGCCCAAGAATTTGCATTTCCAACAAGTTCCTGGGTGAGGCCAAGATTCCGTTCTGACCCTGAGGACCCTTGCTTCAGTGCTTTCCAAACATCCAGTGCGTAAGAATGACCTGGAGCTACAGATGAGAGGCAGACTTGGCCTGAGGAGGTCCCAGCTGTCACTTTAGTCAGCTCCTAGTGATGCTGGCGCTGCCAGACCACAGTGAGGAGAAAGGCTCCAAACCGGCGTCTCTCAAAGGGATGCGCCACACTCCTCCTGACATCAGAGTCACTGGTGAGCTTATTAAAAATGCAAATGAAACTCCATGTTAACAAAGAGGGGAAGTGAGACTAAGTGGGAAGAGTGGACACGCTGGCCATCAGACTCACGGCACAGCACACAGTGACACCGTGTCAGTCCCCAGCTCTGTCTCCCCAGCGGGGCCATGGCAGGGCCTTGAACTCAGCTCTGGCTCTCCTCTGTTTGCACCTAAGGTGGAACCCTCTGAGGGTCTCAGAAACAGCCAAGGGGCAGAAACCCTCTTAAAAGGGAGAGAGACACAGCCCTCATGCTGTAAACCTGCTGGGACCTCTAGCTGAGCCGAGGACAGTTGGCCCGTCAACAGTTGGCAATCCCTGATGCCATCAAGAGAGCGTGTGTGCCTCACCTCCAGTGAAAAGAGAAAGAGAGAGGGAGGGAGGGAGGGGGAGGAGGAAAGAGAAAAGAGGAAATTGTGTCCTCATTACAGGATGGTGCTTGGTATAACGTAGAAATTCAAAACAAATATTGAACAACTTGCAAATTGCATTTTCTTGGGACTTTTCTCTCGGCTTTTTTGGTTTGTTTGCTTTAATTGAAAGCTGTGAGCTTCAGTGAGCTCATGTGACGTGCCATGTTCAGTTACTCCAAATGGCTGGGGCCACATGAGGCTCTATTTCTCGTCAGATGCACAGCACATTTTATGTTTCAGGAGCTTCAGTACAATCACTTTCTAACTATCATATTGCACAGAAATGGCTTTGGCACTCAGGTGCAATGACACTTCCTGAGTGCTCAGGAGGGTCGTCCCTGGGTCAAAGATGAGCAAGGATCAGGAAAAGCAGATGGTTCCCTGGTTACCCACCAGGGAAAAGGACAGAAAATTGGGCTGGGAAAACCAGCCACGGAAAAACAGAACCAGCCCCCGGGGGGGAGGGGTGTCCCGGGACCCTGGAGTCCGAAAAACAGGGGTAAAAAAGCCCAAGACTGCGGCTGGAGAAGCTGGGGCACGGAGGAGACATGAAGTAACTCACTTTATTTCTAGAGACATTCAAACTAGCCCCCTGCCTTTTATATTCTCAGGACTGGAAGCTTGTACCAAATCACCATGCCCCCACCCACAGAGGGTACGTTGTAGTAATTCACTGAATTCAAGTATTAGGGTTTTTTTTTTTCCTACCTTACTACAGAGGAAATAATTTTTCTTACAATGAAAAAATAAGCACAGATTTACCCACAGTGCTAAGAGCTAACACAGAAATTGCTCTACTGATAGACGGCTGGGCCAGTGACCTGGTTTACTCCTCCCGACCACCATATAAATAGGTATTATTTCCATTTTACAAAGCCTGTCATTGCTGAGCCGTCAAGCCAACGCCAGCAGCCACATACCTCTAGACTGTGTGACATCTGGATTTTTCTATTACTTGTAGGTGAAAGCATCTCTACCTATTATTGTTATTAGAAGCTGAACCAAAGTAGTAGGGTTTTGTTTGCATTACTGAAATGCTTGAGGGTGTCCTGCTCTGATGTCTCTTCCTTTCTTGCTCATGCTTCCAAACCTAAGTTCTTTGTTGTGGGACCAGAGGACTGAGGGGCATGCCTGGGCTCCAGTTCTAAATAGCAGCATGGAACTCCTCTTGCCTGGGGCTAGGGGGCTGGATTCACTGGAGATGCTCCAAAGCAGCAGCCCCAATGGGAAATAAATGAGTCTAATTTCAGAAGAGACAAGCCCATCTTCTCTCCTCGCTAGCAACGTCCTAGTACGAGGCTAATTCCCAATAATGATAATAGGCAGTTAATACACATCCACCATAACCAGTGCCTCTCACCATGAGCATCCTTCACTTCTCCCATCCCCAGTCTTTGTGGAAGAGGGAAATCTCAGTGGTATAATCCAGAAACCTGCACTGGCCCTTCAACTGGCCACCCTGATTTCCATTCCTTCAGTTTTTCAGAATAGGAAGTGTTCGGCTCTGTGCTGACAGTGTGGAGTCTGCTTGGGATTCTCCCTCTCCCTTTCTCTCTGCCTCTCCCCTACTCATGCTCTCTCTCATAAAATAAATAAAATAAAATAAATAAAATAAAATAAAATAAAATAAACTGACAACAGGAGACAGCTTCTCGTTGGGCACCCGGGGGAATCATGACGGAGAAGCTCCTGAAATCTGACAATAATACTCAGTGGTGTGACCAGGCGTGGGGGACCCAGGTGGCAGGAGGATATATTCCTAGGAGACAGCGGGGACTGAGGGATGGGTCAGAGGAGGATGGCCCAGGGAGGGGAGCACGGTGTACAGCTTCTGACATGGTCTCCCAGTGATCTCTTCCCTTTTGTGTTCAAGTCAGACCAGGAGCTTCGCTGCTGACGAAGAGAATGAGGCAAAAGTGATGGCTTGTCACCTCTGTGATTAGGTTACAAAAGACCTTGATCTCCATCTTGCTGTTATGCTCTCACCTCTTCTCACATGCTTGCTCTGATGGAAAGAGCCACAGGCTGCAGAGGTGTGAGGATGGCCAGAGGCCAGCCAGGAACTGAGACTCTCAGTGTGAGCCTACCAGTTGCCAGATCCTATCAGAAACCACCGGCTGGGCCTGGGAGCAGAGTCTGCCCCAGCTGACCTTGGGATGACTGAAACCCCAGCCCACACCTGGACTGTGGCTTGTGAGGGACCCTGAGGCACAGAATCCAGCGGAGCCATTCCTGGATTCCTCACCCTCAGAAGCTGTGTTGCTTAAAACTTTGGGGTCATGTGTTACACAGCAAGAGATAATACAGGGAGAGAGTCATTCTGATATTTTAAAAGTGGGGAAAAAGGGGGCATCTGGGTGGCTCGGTCAGTTGAGTGTCTAACCAAGGCTCCATTCAGGATCTCAAGTTTCATGATTTCGAGCCCCGTATCAGGCTCTCTGCTGTCAGTGTGCAGCCCTCTTCAGATCCTCTGTCTCCCTCTCTCCCTGCCCCTCCTCCACTCACATGCACTCTCTCTCTAAAAATAAACCTTAAAAAAAATCTTTTAGAAAAGTAAAAGTGGAAAAAATAATTGCACGCATAAATGTTCCAGTATTCAGAACCTTTCTCTACTCCACATTCTAAGAAGGTTCTTGTTTTGTTCTGTGTGAGGATTTCTCTGCTTGTTGGTTTAATTTTGTTTCAGAAGCTTTCCTTTTTGTTTCTTTTTTGCTCTAGAAGCGGCTGACTGAATCTGGGCATTTCCTGTGTTAACCTGGACAGTACAGATCATTGTTAGCACTGCTGCTGATTAATCAGACTTTGTAACATGTCAAGCACTGTGCTGAGCTTTGTGAGTATTACCTCATTGAATCCTCACAACAACCCAGTGCAAGAGGTACTGTGATCACTCTCCCTTTCCCACGAGGATGCAGTCCTTGCCTTGCCTGAGTCACGTAAGTAGTTAGTGCTGAGCCAGGATGCACACCCAGGGAATGTGACACACAGCCCGTTCTCCGAATCACTTAGCAGGGCAGAGCTGAAGAAGGGAGAGGGGGCAGGAAGGCAAACATGAGGGTGCAGATCCGGAAGGCGGGGGGTCAGGACCCCAGAGGCAGAGAAGAGCTGACAAAGACTGGGTTTTGGAAGGAAAATGCTCAGGAAGGTGGGAAGGAAAAAATGAGGGACTGGGGTCACTGCCGTCCACCCTGAGGAGTAGGAAATGGAGACAGGAAATACAGGAAAGCAGGGATGGAGGAGAGGGACGGAGCAAGAGAGAGAGATTGAATAATTGTGCTGTACATTATGCACACAATCCCTTTTCGGCATGTGCAAGTGACAGTAAAGACTGAAACTACTTTCAAGTCGTAAGAGATGGGCACTGCGTCAGGATGCCTTCTCGGTCTTTCTGATTCTTCCTTGTCTTACGTGGATCTGAGCTTATTCCTTATTCCTAATGGTTTCTGTACCTCCTGCGTCCTCTTTAATACCATCGATGATGCCCCACGTTCGACCCTCACCTTCTCTCTCCTGGATTGTGCCGATAGCCTCCTTAAAGACCCTTCTGCCTCAACTCTTACCCCTGCAGGCCTCTCTTCTAGACTAGTGACTAGGCAATCTGCTTAATTACACAAATCTAACCAGGATGCTTTCACATAGAGAATCGATCAATTCCAAGCTTCACACCATGGTCTAAAAGACTACCACCATCTCCTGCTTGAACTAAAGGGACCATTTCTTTTTTTAATGTTTATTTATTTATTTTTGAGAGAGAGAGAGCACAAACAGAGAACTGGAAGAGAGCGAGTAAGAGAAAGAGAGAGAGAGAGAGAGAGAATCCGAAGCAGGCTCTAGGTTTGAACTCACGAACTATGAGATAATGACCTGAGCTGAGGTCAGATGCTCAACTGAATGAGCCACCCAGGTGCCCTTACAGAGACCATTTCTATGTGGAATAAAAAAGAAGTAAGTCCTCTCTCAATTCCTGACCCCTGGGATCTCACCCCTCCCCAAAGAGAAAACCATATTTCCAGAGAGGTAGGAGGTGTATAGAAGTATGATGTGCAGGAGGACTGCACCCCACCCACCACAACTCACGTAAAAATGCAGCAAATATTATCAACTGATCTCTGACAAAGGAGCAAAGGCAAAACAACAAGAGTTGCTTCAACACATGGTGCTAAACAAACAAGTGGACATGAAATAAAAATGGGTCTAGACCCAGACTTTACTCCCTTCACAAACATTAACTCAAAATGGATCACAGATCTAAGAGTACAATGCAAAACCATAAAACTTGTAGAGGATAATCTAACTGACCTTGGGAGGGTGATACCTCTCGAGATACAACACCAAAGACACTATCAGTGAAAAAAATAATTGATAAGGCGTACTTTGTTAAAATTCAAAAGTGCTCTGAGAAAAAGCAAGCCACAAACTGGGAGAAAACATTTACAGAAGATGATTTGATGGACTCTCATCTAAGATATACAAAGAACTCTTAAAATTCAACAACAAGAAAACAAACAACCAGATTTTTAAAAGAGCCAAAGACCTTAACAGGTACTTCACCAAAAAAGACATACAGATGCCCCACAGCATAGGACATCAAGGGAAATACAAATTAAAGCAACAATGAGATATTATACACACCAATGAGAATGGCCAAAATCTGGAACAACAGCAACTTCTGGTGAGGATGTAGAGCAGTAGGGATGCTCGTTTAGTGCTGACGGCAATGCACAATGGTGCAGCCACTATGGAAGACAGTCTGGTGGTTTCTTTCCTTTTTTTTTTTTTTTTTTTAAAGTATAACACACAACGTTATATTAGTTTCAGGTGTGCATCACACTGATCCAACAATTCTCTGCATCACTCAACACTCACCGGGGTACAAGCAGTCACCATTCGTCCCCGGACAACACTATTATAATATTACTGACTTTATTGTCTACCTTGTACTTTTCGTCTCCATGATTTGCTTATTTTATAACTGGAAGTTGGTACCTCTTAATCTCCTTTATCTATTTCACCCATCCCCACACCCACCCACACCCAGCATCCACCAATTTGTTCTCTGTATTCAAGACTGTTTCGTTGTTGTTTGTTCATTTGTTTTGTTTTCTAGAGTCCACATAGGAGTACAATCATATGCTTTTTTGTCTTTCTCTGACTTATTTCACTTAGCATAATATCCTCTAGTTCTATCCATGTTGTCACAAATGCCAAGATTTCATTCTTTTTAATAGGTGAGTGATATTCCATTGTATATATACGCCAATCTTCATTATCCATTCTTCTGTGGATGGACACTTGGGTTGCTTGGCTATTGCAAATAATTCTGGTGGATTCTTACAAAACTAAATTTACTCTTACCATATGATTCAGCAATCTAGCTCTTTGGTATTTACTCAAAGGAGTTAAAAGTTAAATCCACACAAAAATGTGCACAAAGATGTTTACACCAGATTTAATCATAATTGCCAAAACTTAGAAACTCAGAAATGTCCTTCAGTAGATGAATGAATAAATCACCTGTGGTACACCAGACAACGGAATGTTATTAAGCACTAAAAAGCAATGAGCTACTAAGCCATCAAAAGACATGGAGGAATCTTAAATGCATATTACTAAATGAATGAAGCCAATTTGAAAAGGCTATGTACTGTCTGAGAGCAACTATATGGCATTCTGGAAAAGGCACAACTATGAAAAGGACCAAAACATCCATAGTTGTCGGGGGAAGGGAGGCATCAATAAGAAAGATGAAAAGACACCACAGAGGATATTTAGGACAGTGAAAATACCTTTATGATATTATAATGATAAATACATGTCATTATACATTTGCCTAAACCCACAGAATACACAATACCAACAGTGAACTCCAAGGTAAACTATGGGCTCTGGGTGACCATAAAATTGTTTCATCTTTGGTAACCAGTGCACCACTCTGATGAGTGATGTTGATAATGACAAAGGCCAGGCATGCATGGGGGTAGAGGGAAAAGAGATAATCTCTATTCCTTCCTCTCAACTTTGCTATGAACCTAAAACTGCTCTGTAAAAAGAAGTCTTAAAAATGCAGCAAACTTCAGATTCCCTGATTTCATCTTGCTCAGAGCCCCACTTCACTAGGTTGTGTGGAAAACACAAACATGCCAATGTTTTATATCTGGATCTTAGGATATTTCAAACAGTCTTGAGTGGGCTCATACTTTTTAGGAGAAACATTTAACTCAAAGTTGAAGGTCAAACTCTACACTGGGACCGTTTCTCTTTTCTACAAGGTGTCACATGCACGTAGAAAAAAAAGTCTGCCTCCTGAGCGGAGAAGAAGGAAGTCTCAGGTCACCAGACACCTCTTGGGGCTTTTCTGGTGCCTCCAACAATTTGGCTGGACTGGTCTGTCCCTGGTATCTCCGGAAAGGATGGTGAGTCTCTCTTGACGTTTGAGGTATCATACTGGGACCTACTTCTCCTTGTAGCCACTCGGCGCTTATTTCAAAGCCCCGGCCTTCTGAGACCCCCTTGCTCTGACCCCAGGTGGTCCACAGTTTCCCTCGGGCATCTCCACATCACCCTGCAAATACCCAGGGGGACCTGTGGACACAGGCTGCAGGGAATCCAACCCACATTTCCCCCTCACTGTTTTTCTACCAAATTAAAAGGCCAGGGGTGTGACAATATTCACGCCACACTGGAGGAAATAGGAAGCATACCCCACCAGGCTCTGAAAGGCCCCCAGACTTACCTTCCTGTTTCTAGCACTATCTCCCACGTATCCATCATGGAGCGAGTGCTGGAGACACACACCCTTCTCCTTCCCACTGGCTCTACTACTGCTCCGGGACCAGGTTTTCTCCAGCACCTCCACTAAGCCGAACACATGCTCCGTCCTGAAACTCTATGCTCTAAGCTGGCCAGGCTTGGACCTTGTTGCATAAAAATGCCTCTTAGAATTTAGAAAGAAAGGGCAAACAAACAAATGCACAAAATCCTTTCTCTCTTAATAAAGTTTCACTTCGAGGATTATCTTCTTGTTACTTATTGGGGAAAAATAAATAAGTCATCTTTGAGATTCAAGGTTGAATCATGACCTCTTTGTTCCATTCCATGTGGCCCTTTCCTTCTCTGGGGCAATCAGCTCATGGCTTAGCTTTCATAACCCAAGGGGTGCCGTGAAGAAAGAACTTGGCTTCTAAGGGATTAAGTAATCACCAAGGAGTATTTAAACAATATTACCCCTATCATATTTGGTGTGTAGGTATGTGTTTATGTGCTGTGTGCATAATTCTATGTAAGCGCCCACCAGGGGTCTGCAAGCATGGTCTGAGGGCCCAATCCAGCCCACCTCCGGTCTTCTGTATTGCCAACAAGTCAACAATTATTTTTACATGTTTTAATGGTCGGGGTGGGGAGAAAACAATAAAAGAAGAATATTTTGTATCATTTAAAAATTTCTGAAATTCAAATGTCAGCATGCATAACGTGTCATTGGAACACACGCCTGGTCCTTCATGAAATGTCTGTGGCTGTTTTCACACAACACAAGTAGAGTCCATACACACCGCAGAGCCTGCAAGAGTCACTATCCAACCTTTTAAGAAAAAGCGTGCCAACCCCTTTTCCATACTGTTCGCTTACTCAGTTTTTTCATCTTAAACATATTTTGATAATCATTCCATATTGAAGGGAATGAATTCCATATCAAATATGAATTCCATCCATCCACTGAACCTACTCAATTTCCTTTTTCAGATCGTTATTTATTTTTGAGAAAGAGAAAGACAGAGAGAAAGAGAGAAACTGAGCGCAAGCAGGGAAGGGGTAGAGAGAAAGGGAAACAGAGAGTCTGAAGAAGGCTCCAGGCTCTGAGCAGTCAGCATGGAGCCCAACAATGGGACTTGAACTCATGAACTGCTAGATCATGACCTGAGCTGAAGTCAGACACTTAACCAAATGAGCCATCCAGACACCCCTACTTCATTCTTTCAAAGGCTTTCCCCAGAATTTTCCTGTTACCAATACTGCCACAATTTCTCAGACATTTGACTTTTCTGTATCTGTCACCCCTCTGTCAATTTTCCTCTCCCTCCAAGACTACGAGCCCCACCCCTGAAGATGGCAACCATGTCTACTTCTGGTCCCAGCATGAAACTAAATAAAACCATTAATTGGTTGATCACAATATGTCTGATTCTAAATGTAAAATGAAAACAAACTTGGCATTCTCACCAGAAGGTGAACGTGGTTCAGACAAAGGGATTTTGACTTCTGCAAATCCCACATCCTGTAGCAAGGAAATCTACCTTCTGCACCATTCTTTGTATACATAAATATCTGCTCTGCCTCCCTTTTTCTTAGCAATTTGACTTATGTTTAGCAGCCATACCCCAAGATAACATATTCCTCTGTGACAAGATTTAATTAAACTTCCAGCAAAATAATTAGCAAGGCTATCTTAAAAGACTGTTTTAAAATACCAGAGTGATACCAAGGAGCAAATAGAGTTAACACTGTCATCAGAGATCAAAGCTATCCAAAGACGTGACTGAAAATTTAACCTCCAGCAGCTGACTAATGAAGAAGTACGCACTGGAGCAGTTGTGATATCCTCCCTCTCGGGTCCCATCAACAAATTCATTTGACATGGAAAATTTCCCAGAGGAAGCTTAAAAATGGTAAATTTCCATTAATTACATAGCAAAGAATGTTCTCCTCATAATTTATTATCCATTAGGAAACTTTGGGGGAAGCTGCAATGTCCTCTTATTATATAGACTATCCTTTACTTGGAGAGGCGGATGCAAAAGCTCAGGAAGGAAGGACGGAGACACTTGGCCATGACAGGTGGTCAGGGCTATCTTGGCAACAGGTTCTGTGGTGATGTGACAGTGGGCGCAGTGATGGGATGGGGACATTCAACAAACCCAGCTACCAAGTCAGGACCTGCTACCTTCTACTGGGATTCTTAGGAAGAAAGGGGAAAGGTCAGGGAATATGAAGTCAGGAGACTTAGGTGTGAGCTTCTGTCCTACCACTCGGACACTCTACAGCCATAAGGAAGTCTTTTGTCATCTTTAAGCCTCACAGTTCACCTGAACAATGGGTATCTGACTCTTCTCCTCCTTACCTATCTTTCGCAGTTGTGGGAATACTAGGAGATGTTGTTAACACTCAGTTTAATGTGGGAAGAGAGTCTATAGAGAACCCCGTCCTTACTAGCCTTTTTCACTGTCTTCCATGAATAGATCTACCCTCAGGCAGACCCCAAGAGATCTAAAAGTAGAATAACAGGGTCAGCTGGGTGGTTCAGTTGGCTGGATGTCCGACTCTTGATTTAGGCTCAGGTCACAATCTCACAGTTCGTGCATTTGAGGCCCACATCAGGATCTACACTGACAGTGTGGTGCCTGCTTGGGATTCTGTCTTCTCTCTCTGCCCCTGTCCCATTTGCTCTTTGTATCTTTCTCAAAAAAGAAAAAAAAACACACACACATATTTTAAAAACTTTAAAAGTAGAATAACAAAGGTCAGAGTCTGTTTATTTTACAATTAACACAGATATGCGGGGACTCTTTTGGGGGTCTGAAATGAAAGTGGTGCCTTATTTTTATCTCTCCTGTGTTGGAAATTTACTCTTTGGAGATGTAGGTTGAACTACTTTCCAAATGGCCGTGACCAATTATTGCTCTTTTGCATTTCCCTTAAGTAGTCAGAAAACCTTGATTATCATTATCCCAGACAAGAGATTTTAATATTCCATATCTGAGCACCCATTATGTGTCAAGCATGGCACTAAGTGCCTTTGAAGCTTGTACAATGATCATCCCCATTTTATGAATGAGGAAGCTGAGGGTATAGGTATATTTCTAGGTCTGCAACTTTTGAGAGAGTCCCTCTACCCTACCTCTTACCTCCAATATGTCTCTCCATGCCCGTCAAAATCACCACGACCCTTCTAAGCAGGGTCAGCCTCACCACTAGTCAGAGATCCCCGGATCCTGTACCTCCGTTCCTCATCTTCCGAATTGCAGGGACATGCATCTTAATGAGCGTTTAGACAATTCAATGGACCAGTGCATGTAATGGATCTAGTTGCCGCCCAACACCCAGTAACTGGTTATTAAATGGTGGCTACAACACAGCACAGGGGCTCAGAGGCCCAAGGTCATGGTTCCAATCCTGGCTCCTCCACTTATAAAAAGGGACTCCTTACCCAACATGCTTCATTTCTCCAAGACTCAACTTAGTCTTGGAGATAATAACACCTCCCCTCATTGGGTTGTTGTGAGGATTAAATGAATTGCACACACATAATGCGCTCGGGAAGCTGGCTGGCACTATAAACATTCCATACATACCACCCCACTACTGTTGTGATTTCTCGACAATGCAAAGCTTCTATTAAGTGAGTTCTTCCCCCCCCCCATGCTGTGCTCATGCCCGATAAACCAAATTAACCTTAGGAAGCTTATTACCTTTAAATCTTGATTGCTCATATGCCCCCCGCCCCCGGCAAGACTCTCATGTACTCAATTCCTGTTAATTCTTCCGCTGATTATTTTTCTTAAATAGGGTTAGATTGTTTTCCCCCAACAAGCTCAGTAAAGAAAACAGAGATGAGGGAAAAACCTGTTTTGGCCATTAACTATGTGTCTCATGCTGCTAGCAACCTCAGCAGGGGCTCTGGTCAACCCCCCCTCACCTCCCATCTGCACCGGAGTCTCCTTTAATTTTAATGGAAACAGGAGAGGGTCAACTCCCCACAGCCTGTGACCTGGCCAGCAAAACAAGCCCCGAACATGGCACCTGCAGTTCAGAGAACTTCCGAGAAATACTCACCATGGGTTCTGTGGTCCAGCTTTCAGAATATGTCTCAGAGTGATATGCGTATTCAAGGCCACATTCTCCTATGCTTTGGCCCATTGGGGAGTGATTTGCATTCAGGGAGGAAAGGCTAATATTCTAGTCTTAGCAATTATTGAAACACATGCAGTCAGTGCTCTAATAAATTATCTTAACCCAATTACTAAAAACATTGCAAAACATTACTGTGCATCGAAGACCATTCTGCCCAGGAACCTTTATTGGCAGGGTAATTAAAAACGTACTGGCTATGGCTCTCGCTCAAATATTTGGGGATGTTTTGTGCCATTTGAATTAGTTCTGTCGGGCTCTGGGGAGAAAGACCTGCCTGCTCCTTGCTTTATCCATCCCTCCTTTCCCCCTTCCTCACTTTTGGAGCCACTCACCACTGGGGTCACATTCTCTTCTTAATGCTACCTACAAGTTCCTCCCCATCCTAATCCGTCTTCCAGGAGAAAAGACTTATACAGGCTCAGTCCTCTCTCCTCCTTCCCTTCCTTCTCTGTTCAAAGCCAGATTCTTGTTAGCTGTCATGTACTGGAGACCTACTATGTGCCAGAAACTTGCACCTTATCAGAATAAACCCCAAAGTAGCATTGCAAGGAATGGTATTCTCATTTCCAAATATGAGAACGTTTAAGGATTACAAAAGCTAAGTGAACTCCTAAAGTTCATGAAGCTGACAAGTGGTAAAGCCAGGATCAAACTTCGATCTGCTGGTTCCAAGTTTTTCTTATTTTTCAACAAGGTATTATCAACAGCTTACATGTGCCCAGCAGTGGGAAAAAGACAGGGCACAAAGTCGGACAGAGTCCCCACCCTCTGTATGTATCCATCATTTGTATCAGTCAGGGTATGTTGATTATGCTGAAGTAACAAGCAAACGTCAAATCACAATGGGACGTAACAAACTGCTTTCTCATTCGTGCCACACGTCCGCAGGGGTTGACTGGATTCCACAGCGGGTCATGTGTCCTCATCTAAGTTAGCGTAGATAAGGAAACACAATCCTAGCAAAGGATGGGAAAGCTGGAAGTATCTGGTAAACAGCACTAATGACAACATCCCCTCCCACCAGACCGAGAGGAGGGATGCCATATTCACAAAAGCAACTTGGAGCTCTACAGTGGATTTGCGATCAAGCTGTGACCCTGGCCGAGGTCCCCGGCACTCTGCTTACAGGCTCGGCACTCGTCTCCAGCACCGAGGCTATCAGACCGCAGGGACCCCAGACATCAAACCCCGCCACATCTCAGGGACGTGTGACACTCACTCCCTCATAATCAGGCTCATGTTCCCATCCAGCAACGTGCACCAGGCAGCTGGGCTCATGAGCCGGGTTCGAAGGGTGCAGATCAAGCCAGCCTGCAAGGAGAGCACGGAGGCGGCCGTGCCCACTGAGTTAATGCTTTAGAATCTCTACAAAGTTCTGAGCGTTTTAATCCAACACCCAAGGATGCAGTTCCTCCTCAATATCATGGATGACAACATTTGGCATGGTTTCTCCTTTCACCAGGAGACAGGTCCTGGGCTGAACTGCATTATCCAATTTAATCTGCATGGCAGTGCTGAAAAGAACATGTTAATGGCTCCATTTTACAGATGAATACACAGGAGCAGGAAGATTAGAGTTCACTAAGTGGCACAGGCGGCTTTGAACCCGTGTCTCCCTGACCTTGAGCACCCAGCAGCCTGGAGCAGTTAGAGCTCCAGTCAGAAGCACCACAGCAGAGACACTGAGATAAACAAAATCACAGTCCAAGACAGACGTAGTGGAACTCAATCCAAATCCAAATCCACCAGCATCTAATGTCAGAAGAAAAACTAATTTTTAAGCATCTACAATGTGCCAGCACACCAGACAAGCTCAGACTGTGCATCTCCACAGTGTGCATGGCCCAGGCTCCCGGCGTCGTCTCATTTAATCTTCCCAGGGTCACTACGTTGGGTATTTTATGGATAAGAAATCTGAGTCTCAGGGGGCCTGGGTGGCTCAGTTGGTTAGGTGTCCGACTTCGGCTCAGGTCATGATCTCATGGTTCATGAATTCAAGCCCTACACCAGGCTCTCTACTGTCAGCGCAGAGCCTGCTTGGGTTTCTTTATCATGCCCGCCCCTCTCTCTGTGCCCTCCCCCACTCACTGTCTCTCAAAATAAACTTTTTTTTAAAAAAAAAAGGAAATGTGAGTCACAGAGAGGATGAGTAGCTTGCCCAATGCCACACAGCTTATAGGAGACAAGGCTCACACATGAATCCTGGGCTGCCCAACCTGATATTTTCTGCTCCCAGGGGAAGGCCAAGGATTCCCCCTGCACGCGCGCGCGCACACACACACACACACACACACACACACACAATGCACACAAACATGGATTTTCATGATTGTCTTAGAAACAGCACAGCATCAGCTGGGAATGGGTTTGGATTCCTGCCTGAAACCCAGTGACGTGTCAGGTGACAGCAGCACCGTCACCCTTACCAAGAGCAGCTATAACTGTAAGAAAGAGGAGGATGACAAGGGGAAAGGAAGTGAGAGGAAGAATAGAAAGAAGAACCATCATATTCCCTCCATCACCCTCATTTAAGAATTTCATAAGTACTGGAGTGTTCTGAGTAATTTACAAGCACCACTAAATCATTAAATCTTGATGGAAAGCCCCATATGGTAAAAGCCCCAAATGGTACTCCTTACCATTTACGAGAGTACTATTACTCCCATTTCATTGGCAAGGAGACTGAGACACAGAATGATCAGCTATTCTTCTCAAGGTCAGCCAACAGAAGACCCAAATCTGCATGCCAGTCCATTCTTTCTCTTTCTTTTTATCTGAGAGACAGACAGAAAGAGAGAGAATAGGGGAGAGGAGCAGAGGGATAGGGAGAGAGAATCCCCAACGTGGGGTGGACCTCATGATCCCAGGATCATGACCTGAACCAAGATCAAGAGTCAGACATTCAATCGACTGAGATGCTCAAGTCCATTCTCCTAATCAGCTATTGCATCTGCCTCTGACAAAAAGCAGAAAGGTCTTTCTATGGATCAGGACTTGAGGAGTGAGGCACATAATCCAGCTTCCTGTTGGGGGGGGAAAAGTGGGGAAGCATACAACAGACTTGGTTTCCTTCCAAAGGGGAGTGCGTTTTAAGGGTCTGCCTTATAGGCTCCTACCCTCCTCTTGGTACCCTACCCAGACTTTCTTTATTTCTGGTGCATGCATCCCTCCCCCACCTTCTATGAAAAATGGCTGATGGCAACCCCCAGCTACACACCCCCAACTCCAGGGAACTGCTTCACCTCCTTGCATGGAGGCAGGACCCACACTTCCTATGGAGGGTTCTCCCCAAATAAGTCTCTTGCCCAAGAATCCCTGCCTCATGCTCTGGATCTGCAGAACCCAACCTGATACCCCACTTTTCCTGCTCTCCAACTCTGCCTCTGCTCATCTGAGGTTCCTAAATAAGCTTCTGCTTCTCAGAACCAGAAGTGGGAGGGCCGGGAGAAGGTGAAGTGAGGGACTCTGGAATCTGGGGTTGCCGGGAGGCATAAGGCCAGGCAGCTGACAGAGGGCAGCCAACTCAAGCACGCTGGCAGTGCCCAGCCGCCCCCAGGCCAGCCTGCCCTCGGCCTCGTGCACTTTGGGTAATTAAGAACAGATGGCCCAGCGCCTCCGCCAAGCCCCATTAACTCCTTAATGCTGCTTTCTGGAGGCCGGATGGTCGGCTGACAAAGCCAGCTTTGGAGGTCATCTGATTAAATGATGCCCGGCACAGAGGGCCGCCCAGTCTCTCTTCCCAAGCTGACAGCTGCCCCCGCTGCTTCATCAGAGCTGCTGCTCATGACCAGATGGGCTGGAAAGGGGCCTGGGTGTGCTGAGCGGGGGATGTGTGCTCAGCACAAGGAGCGCTGGTGTAGGGGGACTCAGGGGGTGATCACCGCCCTGTGGCCTCGGACAGCTCACTCAGTCCAGGTCCCGCTTTGATCACCCGCCAAACGGCCAAGTAATAATAACAATAATAACACAACAAGAGTAAGCTTAACAATGTTCTAAGGGCAACTATTAGTCCTTCGGTGATGATGACCATTGTCCTGTCATTCTAGCGGTGGTAAAAATTCTGTGCCAAACACCTCACGTGTGATCTCTTCTTCCATCTTCGTAACCGCCCTTTGGGACAGTACGTCTTCTTTTTTAGTTTTAATTCGTGTTTATTTATGTTGAGAGAGAGAGAAGGAGGAAGCCTGTGTGGGGAGGAGGGGCAGAGAAAGAGAGGGAGAGAGAACGCCAAGCAGGCTCTGTGGTGTCAGCACAGAGGAGCTTGATCTCATGAACTGTGAGATCATAACATGCGCTGAAATCAAGAGTTGGAGCCTTAACCACTTAACCGACTGAGCGAC
This sequence comes from Helogale parvula, assembly GCA_004023845.1. Taxonomy (NCBI): domain Eukaryota; kingdom Metazoa; phylum Chordata; class Mammalia; order Carnivora; family Herpestidae; genus Helogale; species Helogale parvula. The sequence goes on along the minus strand of PJEM01007916.1, from coordinate 34,859 downwards.
CCAGGAGCCCCAGGATGGTGCTTCTTCTGATCTCCAGTTTATAAATGGAAAAAACAGAGGCTCGGAGAGGTTAAGTAATATGCCAAGTTCACTTGCCTGGCAACCACTGGAGGGAGGATCTGAACCCAGGTAGACTGACCCCAGAGCCCCTGCTCCTCACCTCCATGCTGCAGTGCCCCATGCCACCTGCCTGGCAGCACCTTCAAACCTCAGAGGAGAAGAAAAAACCGTAACAATGTGCCCCCGCCCATGGCACGCCAAAGAATCCTTGATCCCTCCATCCAATCAATCAATCAATCAATCACCAAAAGACCCTATCACTGATTCAGTCCATTCTTCACCAGATTCTTTTCTCAGACCTAGAAATCCAAGGCTTCTACCAGAAACTCCAGGTTCTTTGTAATGCTCCTCACTACCCAGAATGAGGGAAAGGTAATACATGTACATCTACGGTTTGGGATAAAGAGGGGGTTCTTACGGCGGCTATGCCCTCCATCAATGAGAGAACCCAAGAAACATAAATGCTAGTGTCTCATCTGAGACCACCGGGCACATCAGATGAGGGATGAGGGATGTGGGATTCAAGGAGAATGGAGGGAGTGCCGATCAAGAGGGCACAGGGAACCCACTTCCTGCACACATGCCGATGGGGCTGCTCACGGAAGTTCGGTTTGGTGCCTGATTTTGGCCACTGATGGGAGAGACCTCAAAGAAACCGTTAACTCTAGCACCCGGTTTTGACACTTAGAAATCCTTTAAATTTTGAAATTTAAATATGGTTGTGCGTTGTCTCCTACTCTGGGTGACTGTAACATGGGTGCATTCAGTTTGTGAAAAATCCCTGAGCCGCTCACTTAGGTAAATATGCTTTTCTGGCTGCCTATTATACTTCAATAAAGAGTTTTTTAAACAAAGGAAAACTACCTCCAACGAAAAACAAAGTGCTTTGGAAAACCGAAACTGCGACCCCAGGCTGCTGTTCTTTTTGTGCGGTGAACAACCCTCTCCCCTGGACCCAGCCTTACTGGGAAAGCTGGTTCCTCATCTTAAAACAAAGGGGCACTCAGTTTGCTGGATACTGGCTTGCGTTAGCCTCCCCACTGCTGTAGGAACGGTTCCCAACCCAGCCCACCTCTGGAAGCTTCTGGAAGCATCTTTCAGGCAAGCCTTTATTGCTCTTTATTTTCCAAAGGCCTTAAAATGCCAGGTGTCCTCCTCTGCTATCCGCCATCCACTCCTTGAAGCTGGAGACGGTGACACAGTTAAACAGCTTGGAGGAGACTCTCACCTTGGAAAATACAAGCTTGTTACCAAAAATGCCGAACTTAGAGAGAGCACTGGCGGACCTCCTCCTTAGCTTCCTTCATCCGCGCCTCACCCTGCTCATCTCCACGGTCTCCACCTCTGTCTCACTATGTACCTTGTCTCTAGTTCCATGGGAGTCTTCTAATTTTCCTCATCCTGCCCCACCTCCTCCAATTTCACACCACTGTCTCCTTCAGTCCTCCCCAGCTGTTCAAGCAAAAATCTCAGAATCACCCTTGGCTCCTCCCCTTCCCTTACCCCTCTCGCCTCCGGATCCGGCTGCTCCTCCCCACCTCTACTGACATCACCTTCCAGGTCACCTGGATAACTGTGCTCTCATTCACCCTGCTTTCAAACTACCTCCTACCCAACACCTAAATCAGATTAGGGCAATTCTCTGCTCTGAGCCTCCACTGGTCTCTCCATCTCACTGAGCAAAATCCAATGGACTGCCTCGTTAGGGGCCTATGCAAGCTGACATCCGCCTCCGGATGACGCCTCCAGAGCGGCTCCTCCCTCAGCCCCAGACCAGGGCCGACTTCCAGGTCCCAACCACTACCCGCACCCCTGACACAAGTCCTTCATGCTGCTGTTCCCTTGCCTAGGCCACCTTCTCCTTGGCTTTTCCCATAGCTGGTGGCTTCCTATCTTCTAGGTCTCAAAGAAAGGTCACCTCCTCAGAGAGGCTCTCCCTGACCACCCATCTGAAGTGCCCTCGTGCAGGGTGCATGGGTGGCTCAGTAGGTTAAGGGAACAACTCTTGATTTAGGTTCAGGTCATGATCTCATGGTTCATGGGATCGAGTCCTGCATCAGGCTCTACACTGATCTCGTGGAGCCAGCTTGGAATTCCCTGTCTGTCTGTCTCTCTCTATCCCTCTCTCCCTCGCTCTCTCAATGCCTCTCACCTGCACATTCTCTCTCTGTCTCTCTCTGTCTCTCTCTCTCTCTCTCTCAAAAATAAACAAACACTGAAAGAAAAGAAGGGGCACCTGAGTGGTTCAGTCAGTGAAGCATCCAGTTCTTAATTTCAGCTCAGGTCATGATCTCACAGTTCATGAGATGGAGACCCATGTTGGGCTCCGGGCTGTCAGTGCAGAGCCTGATTGGGATTCTCTCTTTCCTTTCTCTCTGCCCCTTCCCTGATTTCTCTCTCTAAACAAACAAACAAAAAAATCAATATTAAAAAAATTTTTTTTAATTTTTTTAAATGTCTTTTTTATTTATTTTTGACAGACAGAGAGAGACAGTGCGAGCAGGGGAGGGTCAGAGAGAGAGGGAGACACAGAATCCAAAGACAGGCTCCAGGCTCTGAGCTAGCTGTCAGCACAGAGCCCAACGCGGGGCTCGAACCCATGAAACGTGAGGTCATCACCTGAGCCGAAGCCGGCGCTTAACGGTAAAAATAATTTTTTATGTATTTATTTTATTTTGAGAGAGAGAGAGTCAGAGAGCGAGTGGGGGAGGGGCAGAGAGAGAGAAGGAGACAGAGAATCTGAAGCAGGCTCCAGGCTCTGAGCTGTCAGTACAGTCTGACACGGGGCTAGAACCCACAGACTGTGAGATCATGACCTCAGCCGAAGTCGGATGCTTAACTCACTGAGCCACTCAGGTGCCCCCAAATCAACATTTTTTTAAAAATAGGGAGACTGGGTGGCTTAGTCGGTTGAGCACCAACTTTGGTTCAGGTCATGATCTCACAGTTTGTGGGTTCCAGCCCCTCAGTGGGCTTTGTGCTGACAGCACAGAGTATGCTTTGGATTCTGTGTCGCCCTCTCTCTGCCCCTCCTCCACTCATTCCCCCCCCACCTCTCTCTCAAAAAATAAACGTTAAAAAAATTAAAAAAGAAAATAAACCACATTACTAAATAATAATAATAATAAACAAATTGTCCCCCTGCCTTATTCTCCATCACACCATCCTGTTTAGTCTCATTTACGTACTGTCTGTCCTCTACTCAAATAGGAGGGACCACGGTACCAGAGACCCGGTCTGTCGTGTTCTGTCACAAGCCCCCAGCACCTGGCACGTCCCAGCATTACTCACCCAGGCTGCCTACCACAGACGTGCCTACCTCTGGCACATTCCCTGCCTGGTGTCCCAATTAATGAAGAGATAAATGGGACATGACATGGTGGCTCCAGATCTCCTTAGAGGTTTTTGTTTCCTTTACCTCACTTCTTGCATTCTGAGTTCCAAAACCAACAAAAAAGCAAGGCTGACATGTGCCTGCCTCCCGCTTTCCCGAGTTCCAGCGGTCACATAGGCTGACCTGCATTCCCACTCAACTAAATAAAAAGTTGAGGCAGCCAAATAAAATGATGGAGCAAAAACGTCTGGACTCTGGAGCTGGAAGGACCCTAAGTCAAATTCTGGTCCCAATGTAATCATCAGCTATTTGCTTTGACACTAATCCTCCTGCCTCAGTTCCCCTTCTGTAAAAGAATACTCAGTCTACCTGCCACAAAGCAGATCCTTTAGCAGTAAACAATGACATGAGGTCCACATAGAAAGTGTTTCGTGTAGTTGATGACGCAAAGCATTCACCAAATGTAACCTATAATGCACAGTAGTATCTCTGAGAAGCCTGCACATCTCAGTGTATATTTTCCTTCCTCTGAGAAGAATCTCCCATCCCCTCACCCCCTCAGTCTAATGTAGATGCTTCCCCCCCACCCCCACCCTGCAAAGCTCTCAAACCAGTGCCCAGTGAGAGTCCTCTCTTATTCAGATAAAAGCTAGTTCCTCCACAAAGACTGCACAGATCTGGCCCCATCAGTTCTTGGACCCTGTGCACTCCATTCTCCCCATTTTTGCCTCTGCTCCGGCCACCCAGGCCACCATGTTGTCCCTCAAACTTCCTCAGTTACTCTCCAAGCACGCCTACCATCCCCCTGTCCTAGGACACACTTCCCCCAGCTATGTGCAAAGTTCTCACCCTCCCCGCCTTCAGGAACTTAATCAAACCTCCATGAGGTTTTCTTGGCTATTGTGTTAGGCTGAACGTGGCTCCCCAAAAAAGCCCACATCCTAATCCCCTGAACCTTATGTGCAAAAGGACCTTTACAGATACCATTAAGGAGCTTGTGCTGGATTATCCAGGTGGCCCCAAAGTTATCAGAAGGGTCTTCTTTAGAGACAGGCAAGAGGGTCAGGGTCAGAGAGAGACACTTCCTCGTGGAGGAAGGGGTCATGAGCCAAGGAATGCAGTGGCCTTCAGAAGCTAGAAGAGGCAAGAAAATGAACTCTCCCCAGTGCCTCCAGGAAAGATGCAGGCCTGCTGACCCATTTCCAACTTTTAACCTCCAGAAACAGAATGTAATGCACTGTGTTATTTTAAGCCACTAAATTTATGGTAATTTAGTACAGCAACAACAGAAAACTAATACAGCTACTTAATCTAAAATTATAGTCTCCACCAAAGTGCACATATGCAGGTACTTACACAAACCACACACACACACACACACACACACACACACACACGCATGCAGGCACAGAAAACACACACTCCTCACCCCTTTTCCTTGATTCCAAGTTTTCTCCACACCACTCACCATCTGACAAACAAAATGAGTAAGAAAAACATGGTGCGTATTTCCCACGCATGCAAAGAAACACACAGAAATAAATGTTCTATGGAAACCACTACTTTTGTCTGTTTTGGTCACTACTATGTTCATCGCACCTAGAAACAGGCCTGGAATTACGGAGTGGATAGATGCTCACTAAATTTGCTGACTGCATGCCTTCTTCACCTTAGCACTTTACAGATCCCGTGGTTATTAGTTATCCCTTGACTTGTAGCCCCTGGGGGCGGGGCCTGTCTCCCGTGGTCACCACCACATCAAGCCATCACTAGCACGACAGGTCACCCCACCCCCAGACGATCCCCACCGATGTGTACTGAATGAACGCAATACCATGTTCTGTACATCTGAGTCCTGGCATCTCAGAATTCCAACTTGCCAAGAGCCCTCACATTTTATTTGATTGCAAATACATCTAATTCCCAGTTCATTGAAACAAGGGGGGGAAAAAGGAGGCTCTCGAGTCTGTAATTTACAAAGCAAATCTGCCCAGCAGAAATACTCCTCTTCAGAAGACAGTGGGATGCAATCATTTTTAAAAAAGGGAAAAAAGAAGGAAATCCGCCCAGATCCTCAGACTTTCCAGCTGTATTGTTTGCAAACCTTTTGAAAGCAGTTTGAGGCCAAGGCTAACCATTTTGCCTCAAGGGGCTCATTTCCTGAGGCTGGTGGTACTTTTGAGTACTTTTGTCACTGAGGAAGGAATGCAGCGGCAGGAAAACAGATTCTGGCCAACGTCCTTCTGTGGGAAAGGATGTATGAAAATCCCGTCAACTCCACCTGGCTTGCTAATTAGAATTCCAGGAGTACAGGGGCCGGGAGTCCCTTTGAAATCCGAAAAACAGTCAGATGAACAGGATGACTCTCCCTGAGAGAGAATGTGCAAGGACGTATTTCAATTATACCATTTTCGCTTTAAAGAACCACATAGGAAGAACTGGTGACCAGAAATTAAATTAGGCAGGTTGGGGGGCAAGCAGAACGTGTTAGTTGCCTTCACTCTTTTCTTTCCTTGTCGCTGATTTCTCTGATGATGCCCCCTTGTAAAGGATTCTTCCTGGCCAGTTCCCACACCCGTCTGTGGGTTCCTAAAAGGTGGGGACCGCCTGTCACTTCTCATTGCACTTCCTGGCAGCCTTTACAGGCCTGACAAATATTAGATCGACACTGTGCTGACTGGTTAAAGAGATGAGTGGATGAGCGGATGGATGAACAGATGCTTCAGCCAGGAATGAGCGCGCCTGGGTCCCCACTTGCCTGACAACAATCATCCAGGGCATGTGTGTAGCCAACAGCGTCTCAGACACCCACGCTAGAGATTCTGCTATTCAGTCTATCTCACATGGAACCTGGGAATATATTCTGGAACTCTTCTCCTAAGTAGCTCTGCTCCTTAGGAAGGCTCGGCAAACACATGCCGCATCCACCTGTTTAATGCATCCTCACCTAAAATGTCCTTGGGTTATGTTCCCCACCTGCAGCAGATGAAGTTTCTCACATTCAGAAGGGGCGAGTGACCCCTTTCCACTTGGAGCGGCTCCATATTCCCTCCCGGCTGCCACTCACCCCCTCCAGTCACAGCCTCGGACTGCTGTTCTCTCTTCTCCGGAGCATTTGGAAGATTCCAAGGTAAGATGGAGACAGCGGAGCCCGTGGGGGGTCTGCATTCTGCCTGACACCATGCAGCGACCAGACTTGATTCCCCAGAAGACCTTGCATCTAAGAGCAGGGCTTCCTGGCTCAGATTGCCTTGAGCACCACGTACGCACCGCCTTGGGAAATCAGGGCGATCAGACCACGTGTTTACTTTACGTTACTCCGCAGGTCTCTCCTTTCAAGAGTAAGGCCTACACAGTGGCTTTTGACCTGCGCTCTGAGGAGCCTTTTGGGACCAACCAGTCCTCAGGACTCTCCCCTCGCCCCACTGGGGCAGCATCTTGTTGGTCTAGGTTCCACAGAGGATCTTCCCCTGAAACATGTGATTCAAACAAAGGGTTCCATGGATGGAAAAGGCTGGAAGCCAATGGACAGTGTTTACTTTCCTCCCTTAAGGCACCATTAGAACAAAAGGGAATTGGCCTTTTAGGACCTGAGAAGCCAGACCTATGGATTATGATTCCCATTCACGCTGGGATAACAGGCAAACCTGTAACACTATTAGCAATTCTTGGAAGTAGAAGAAACCTCAGAGAAAATTAATATTTCCTGTATTCATGGTCTATTGCTGCTTAACAAATTGCCCCAAACCTTAGCGCCAAAAAACAATGTTTATCGTCTCGGTTTTTGCGGGCCAGGAATCCGAACGCAGCTTAGCGGGGTTCTTGAACTCTGTCTCTGACAAGGCTAGAGTTGCAATGTTGGCCAGCACGGCGGCCATCTAGGGCTGAGCTGGGGAAAGCTCCACCTCCTGGATCACTCACGTGGTTGTCACCAAGATTCAGTTCCTCAGTGCTGCTAAACGGAGGGCCTCACCTTCTCTCTAGCCGTTGCCATGTGGGCTGTCCATCAGACAGTTCACAACAAGGCGACTGGCTTCAGAGCTGAGCAAGGGAGAGAGTACAGTACAGATGGAGGTAACCTGACCTTTTTGTAACCTGACCTTGGAGGTGACATCCCATCCCTCTTCTTGTGATCTGTTTATCAGAAGCCAGCTCACACTCAAGGGGAGAACATTGCCCAAGGGCATGAATATCAGGAGGTGGGGACCCTTGGGAGCCATTTTAGAAGCTGCCTCTCCACCTCCTAAAGCAGCCCCATCAGGTAACCTAGTCGAAAGCAGTGCATGTGATATGGTCGGGCAGACCTAGGTTCAAATCTTGGGCCTGCCATTTTCTATTACTACTACCACTGATAATAACAATAAATGTGATGACTGCTTCCCCCTACTACTTATTAGGCACTTTGCAGATCTTCACAAGCCTCGTTTCTTTTATACTCTCAACATGCCTTTGAGAGGGTGCTTTTATGACACCCATTATACAGATGAGAAAACTAAGGCTCAGGAGAGTTCAGCATCTTGTCCTAGGTCTCACAGCAAGAAAGAGAAGCAGCCAAATTCCAGCCTCTGTGCTTCTGGTGCAGTGACCCCGAGGCGAGTTCCACGTGCTAGTCTAATTCCTCTGACGGCTTCCAGGTCAGATTGCAACTAACGTTGACCAGCAAGGGCCAGCAGAGAATAGTAAGTAAACTAGTAAGAGAATGGCATGTAGTTAGAGACCTAGGAAGGATAGGTATTTTGTTTCGCAAACATCTGCTGAGCACTTTATCTGTGCCAGGCACTGTGCTGATTCAGGCTTCACTTACGCACTTTGCTCAGGGCGGAGCAGTTTGCCCACGACAGAGGTCGCAGCAAATGCTTACGTTGGCTTACTAAAGCTTGACTGTTTTGAGAGCTTTATAAAGTTGGGGGACACAGTGAGCCCTCGACATGACCCTAGGAGGCAGGTACTTGAGGCAGACGCCAGGGGCAGGGGGCAGGAGCTCGCTTGCAGGGCACACAAGCCAGTCCCTAGCATCTGGCACCTGCTTCTCTGCCAGGGCTTTCTTGGGCTGCCAAAGCTCGCTTCCCTCTCCCACATGGTGTGCTCTGCTGTTCCTCTCCTGGGGACATCCTCCAACACAGGACTAATACCCCAGCTCACCCATCCTTCCCGGGGGGCACCTCTGAGCTGTGGGTTATGTAGTGTCAACCAGAGTGACTTCTGTGCTGCCTCAGTGGCAAGTGACTGGATAACACACGCTTTCTAGCTGCCTTCCCTTCCCTGACTCACTTCCCTGCTCCCCGACCTATGTGCTCTGAACCTTTGAGATAACTTACTCGTACTCAAATCTCCATCCCCGTGTCTGTTTCTGAGGGGACTCAAAATAACACAATGCTAGTATCAGCCTCATTTTCAGATGAGATGATGGAGGCACAGAGAGTTTAAGTAACTTGCCCAAGGTCACGCAGGTCACACGGCTGGGAAGTGGTAGAGTCAGAATTCAAACCCAGGCAGCCTGGCTCTTCGTGTTACACGTCATGAGGTTTTTCCTTCTGACTAAGCCAGGTAAACAGAGTTAGAACAGCTGCCTTATTGTACCAAGGACAAACAGACACCAACGCACTGGGGAACCCATGGCCGGGTGGACACACGGTTTCATGTACTACTGCCAAGACCGGTTCCATTCTTTGGTGAAAATGTCAGTTCCCCAACACAGCCAGCCGTGATCCCACTGAAAGATGTGATCACGGGAGCCACGCTAACGGTGTTATCATGTAGCAAGGATTTCTGGTGTGCTTGTAAACCTAAAGCCCTAACTGCCGAAGAGAACTCATCCCCCACAAATCAAGCCCCTCTGTATTGACAATTACATCCACTGTGGCATGGAATTTAATGCCTAAATAATGAAGTCAAAGAACAATGCCCGGAGACTGAGCATTTGAATCTACTTGATTGATTCATTTCTCGCTCCCATTTAATAACCCACTTAGTTGGTGACGGTTAAGTGCAGCAGACTTAGAAAGAACATAACACACCAGAGAGAAAACATTTCACAGATTAATAACTGGATATGGGTACAAGCTGGCGCTCCCCTAATAGCAGCACAAAAATAGGTTATCGTCAAAAATCTGGATTTAATGTTCCAAAATGGGGATTCGTGCTTTGCTTTTATATGGTTCCATACTTATCACCACAGGCTAATGAAACATAAATCAGAAATCAGGAGCTAATAAATGCAATTCTGGGGGAGTATTTTTTTTTAATTTAATACCTTCCAAGATCGTGATCTTTGTTCAAGATCTGTAATGTTCAAATTACAATGTGTGAATATTAAGCATATTCGATTATGACTGAACTCTCCAAAAGGCTAATTTATGAACCCTGCAGCCTAACACGTGGGCACCATTTAAAGGATGATGTGGCCACAGTTCATTTATACCAATTTCTCCAGTGCAGAGACAAACACGCTTAAACTGCCTGTACCAATAAAGTCATGCACATATGTATCGGGCTGGTTTGTTTGATTTGTGCGGAGGGATGTACAATTAAATGATATTGACTCACTGTTCAAAGCAATTTTGGCATGACTTTTGCTTTGGGGAACGTTCTCGTCAGTTTCTTACTTGTTTTTGGGTGAAGGAGAGAGGTGGTCAGTTCCGGTTCAGACAGTGACCAAAGGGGCTTTCTCGCCACCCATAATTCTCCTTCTGAAATGATTTTATGATGTCTGTGGGGAAATATTCTCCCCCAGTGAATTCAGATTTGATGTCAGTTAAACAGCATCCCCCTCCCTTTAATTCATTGTGAGATTTACTCTCATTTGCCCTGTTTATCACGGGATGGGTGAGCCACTGGGTGAAATGAGAACTGCCTTGTGTCATATTCCAGGTGTCCAGCCAGCCCGGAAGGACATACTACTTACGTCACAGGGAACTGGAGGGAGGAGACTGGAAGTGTTCCCTGTGTTCTAGGAAACACTCTGTCCTGGGGACAACTGGACCCATTCATTCTCCAGGCTACTACCTTTTGCCACAACATATATATATATATATATATTTTTTAATTTACTGCCAGAGTATATAGGATACTGATTTGGTAAAACTGAAACATGAAGTTAGAACTCAGAGGTTAGGATAAGATTGGGTAAAATATAGTATAGAGACTTACATCTCAAGACTGTACACGTTTATTTCAAAGTAGCCATTTGATTCTGAGGCCCCTGGCCGTCAAGATAATAAGAGAAACCCATCCCTTAAATTATTTCCCAGAGAAAGGCAGACATGTTCCTGGCCCTTGAACAAGTACTGCCAATAACCTATAAAGTGTCTCTGAAAGAATAGCCCGTTCCCATACCTGCTCTCATACAAATACCCCTCCCATGGTAGGTTCCTCTTACTGAGCACACAGCATCCTTATGCAATTTAGCAATACATTTACCCCTGTATGGGCAGAAGTAGCCCTGTGGGTGGGTACAGGCAAGCTGACTATGCCTAATGAAAGGGAGAAGGCACCCCTTCCTCCAGGAAGACCGAGTCCAAGAAAGGAATACATTTTGGCAAGAAAATTCTGGCTTGACATCAGCTTCCATTACTCCTCTGGCTGGACTATGCACAAGGACCTGGACTTAATTCTAACACTTTTTTCATGCAGGCTTCCAGTGGAACCACGGACAGATAGGATGAACAAAATTCTCAATAATGGGAATAATCTTGGGTTCCCTGAAGCAGCGTCTCAGCCTTTCATGAAAGCCAAGAACAGTGTCTATGGGAAATTTAGGGGGAAACAATTCCACTGGGGCCAAGATGATGTGGCCCTAAAATCCCTAGGGGTCTATTTCAGAACTATCTTGGAGGGTAGACGAACTCAGTGTGCTTCACGCAATCTTCCAAAGACCACCTCTCTTGGTTAAGTTCAGAATACTTCAAAAGAGATCAGAGAAATTGATAAACATTCCCCTAAATCGTGGTGCCAGTGGAGCCATTAAAAGAACCACATCCAGCCCAGAAGGAGACCTTCCAGGACCCCTGAGAGAGCCCCACGTTGGGCCGAGAAGGGCAGAATGGGGAGAAGGCTGAGATACTAAGACCATTCCTACCTTCTCTCTTTTATTTCATTAAGCCCCCTTTTCCTTCCTTAAATTCTGTCTTGGGGGGCTTGATTTAGTGAGCCATTTGCATGGGTTTAAGAGCATGGACACAGGCTATAAATAATGAAGGCAACCGGGAAATCATTCCCGGTTACACAGAGTGAAGAATCGTAGATTAAACAGGAGTACCAGAAGGAAGGTCCTTTAGCCCTGGAGAAGAAAAGGAAGGGAGGAAGGGAGCTGGGAACGGACTGAAGCTCTGAAACTTGCCACTTTGAAGCAATCCTCTGTAACCCTCTGACAGTGAAAAGCCAACCCAAAACAAGCTGATATGTGGGGCTCTTATATTTTCCACAAACATCATGTCACTCAGCAAGAAGCTTCCTTGTTCCTGCAAATGTTCCTCAAAAGAGAGTCTCTCTCTAGAAAAAATCATTGGGAACATTCTAATCTTGAGGGGAGGAGTCTGTTGTTGAAATAATTTATGCTGGCCATCCAGGAAACAGTATGCAAATTTCAACTGTTCTGATTGGATGGAGCCTGGAAAGATGCCAACCAATGTCCACACGTTAGGTTTTAACCTTTCCATCGCTGTTCTCACCGTCAGTCTAGGACCAAGAACCACTCCACCTTCAGACTCTCAACTCACTAAGCTTGCAGGACTGGTGCTTGACCTACAGAAAGCCAGCCAGTATAATGTAACACAAGGCAGAAATTCCTCACCCTGTTCCAAGTTTTGTTCATGACCTCTCATATTATGGTCAACATCTGGAATGAACAACTAATAATTGCAGCAATACCTTGAGGGGGTTTCACCTATTTACATAGAAATAGTTCTGACCAGAGCTGGCCACCAGCAATGGTTAATTTAATTTACTATCCCTTGGCAAAAGAATAGTCATTGGTTTTCCAGCACTTTTAACCTTGGTAGACCCTTGGGAAATAAAAATTAGATTGAGAGAAAATTACCAGTGGTGGAGAACAGTATAAAAGTGACAGTAACATATATAAACCTCCGGCAGGAGTGGAATAAAGTGGCATATTATTGTTCGCTGGCTTCCAAAGTTCAATATTTCTTGTGTGATTTACACTTCCGCCATTGTCTCGCCCCCCAGAGTAATTCTGGCCACTCTGGGCAGCCTCTCCCAAGATGCACATCCTTGTTACTGTCAGAGAAGGGACAGATTACCTGGCTAAGTAGGGAGAGATGTCTGGATAAAGAGTCATGAGAAAATGGGGCTCCACAAATAAGAGTTTAAAGAGATGCCTGGAATGAAGCAGGGGAGTGTCTGGGAAGGCTAAGGCTGACATTCCAGCTTTCTCTACAGAGTTCTGTGATCTGTGTGAGAGCTCGGCTCTGAGTGGGGGTTCTGGCCAATGCTGCCCCCTCAGCCTCACTGCTCACCAAACCGTGACACATCCTACATTCACACTCACACCTCCACCACCATCGCTTCTCTTTCCTGAACCTTTGCTCACGTGATATCCTCTGTCTGGGCCACACTTCTTCCCCTTCTCTAGTTTGTTCATCTAGCTCCTAACTGCCTTACAAAACTCAACCCAGGCATCGCCTCCTCAAGAACGCTTTCCCTGATTACTTCCAGGCCAGGTGAGTGTCACTTCCAGTATTATCCTTCTGGAACTTGCTGCTTCCATTATCTGCACTTATCTCTTTATGTCTTCCTAGCGCACCTCCAGAACACATAATGACACTACTGTGACCTCCCAAAGAACAAAAAATTTAAGCCCACAGAGATAAGTCGGGGTTCAAAACAGGAGACAGAGGCTAGGAAACTCCTGACATCTACAACTGGATAGATTTTCTATTACAGGCTTTTCCTTCATTGCCCATACCACAGTTTCATCCTTATTTATTTGTGTGATTATTTGATTAGTGTATACGTACACACACACACACAAGACTATAGAGACAGGGACTGTATCTACCTTTCTTTCCCACATTTCATGCATCTGATACAGTGCCTTGCAAATAGGAGGCACCCTATAAACATGTGTGTAGTCAAGTGACTAATGAATAAACAGACATGAAGCAGACCAGGGAGAGAAAAAGCAGAAACGAGGTCATAAATGGGCCTGAATTCTAAAGTTCATATGTGTGTGTCTGCAAGGGAGAAGAACAAACAAGGACCCTATATGGAGCTGATGCATACTGAGCTCCACTTCCAAGGATATCACATCCAAGCCAGGAAGGTCTGATTCTGAAACTTCGACATAAACAAATATTGAAACCACCGTGGAATTTCTTTTCCCCAATAAGACCCAAGGCCCCTAATTTATTGAGTATAAACAGACTGAACTGATGAAGCTGTCTGGAATCCACTAACACGCTCATTTTACATGTAATGAAGTGGAGCTAGATCTTATTCACCTACCCACTGGAATGATAAACTCATGAAGACAACACCATATCTGTTTAGGAGACACTGTGATTAATAGTTTGCAGTAGAGTATGAGGTTCCAAAAGTCATGCACAAGTCACAGCACAAGAACACCAAAGTGCCTGGATAAATAGTGATCACAGTTACCCTTGGGTTCTTTTATTTTGCCAGGCATTGCGGTGAGTTGAATTTGCAAGTTTGGGGCAGAGAAGAATTGCTCTTATAATAGAAAAGAAGGGATCCAGGGCACTGCACGGGGTGTCAGGAAAGAAAGATACACAGGTGATGTGACTGTAAGAGACTTGGGGATTTTTCAATGGACTTCCTATGGGCAATGTGATATACACTCACTCTCTGTCTCCCTATAACATCTCCAGTAAATTCTGCTTGGCTTCTTAATGCTCTCACATGAGTAGATTTTTATTTGGGAGGTGGGAAGGAAGACTCAAAGAGTAGGATAAGACAGCAGCTGACATCTGGATGTTAAAAGGATGGGGGAAATGATTCCTAGTCAAGCTAGGTGACTTGCCAAGAACCCTCTACTAGCCATGGACCGAACCATTTAGATCCATCAGCCGGATCCCTTCCTGCCCTATACATTAAAGATGCCAACACGCCTTTCAGCAGGGCTCCACAGGCAAGAGAGAAAGAAGGGCGCCTCCACTATGGTGAGTCCATGTCAACATTCACGGGCATCTAATACATGTCAGACAGTGTACATGGATTCTCACTTAGGCTCCACAACATCTCTATGGAGTAGTTGGTGTTCTTTCTATTTTATACATGAAGAATGAAGAAATTCAGGACTATGGAAGGAAACTGTTATGAGCCGGCCAGCCAGTAAGTATTAGAGACAGGATTTGAATTCCCATCTTTCCGTCACATTACACTATCTCCTTATAAACGCTGGACGTTGGCTAAGGAAGGAGAAGGGGCAGAGTTGGAAGATGAGGCCACCAATTCACGGAGAATTTCCAGGAACAAACTGTGGCCATGGACTACTTTAATGGTATAGGGAGCCAAATAGGTGTGTGAGTAAGGTAGATAACCATACGTCTGTGAATCGTAGGACTTCGTCTGGCATAATCACCAAGGGGAGTGGACAGCAAAGGGCTGGGAATGCAGGCACAGGAATCAGGCAAATCCTCATCTGAATCACGGCTCTGATTTATTATCTGAAACAGTTCAACTCTAAATTTCCCTTTAGAAATAATAATCATAAACATAAATTTAACGATTAGTCAAAAGAAGAACAGCCCTTTTGAATTAGGGAAACTGTCACCAGGGAATAATAACCTTAAATCTCCTTTGCTGGATTCATAGCAGCCTCCAGTTCACAAAGCATAAAAGCCCAATCTTGCAATTTCCTTAATTCCTAAAAATAAACTGAAATTTCTGGTGTCACTGGGATGAGTCTTAATTCTTTCGAAGAGAAAATGCCAAGAATGGTGACTATTTGGCAACCTTAGGAAAATTATGTCACCTCTTTGAGGCAAAGGTCTGTGATCTGTGAAAGGGGGCTAACCATGCCCAAAAGTGAGTTTTGTAAATTTTGTGAGATAATGCGTGTGGAGTCTTCAGGACAGTGGTCGCCATGGAGCAAGCACTCAGTGAAAGAGCGTAAGAGCAGTGGGAATGACAATGACAGAAACAATAATGCAAAGATAGACCACACTGAGACAATGGTGTGTTGGTGTCGATGTGGTAGTGGATGACAATGATGAAGACGGCGATCATGATGACACAGACAACAGTGCAACGGTAAGACCTGGATAAGCAGTGATCATGAGGCTAATGTGTTTGTTGTTGGTGAGGGTGAACATGAGAAAGGAAAAAGAAACAAAAAGGAGAAAAGAAGGGAAAGAGAAGAAAGGAGGAATGAAAAAAAGAAAGCATAGGCTCTCTGTAATGTAGCAACTATAACTCATAGGTGACTGGGTCTCACATGCCCAATCCTCAGGTGCTCTGTTCCTTCACCCAGAACAGAAAGGCAAACCAATGGACATGGCATCTGGGATCTCTCCAGCCCCACCGGTCACCCAGCCCACTTCTCTCCCGAGGATGAGAAGGGAACCTTATTCTTTCGATTCAGTGTATGAAGAGAATAATGCAGCCACATGCCCACCATAACTCCCATAGCCAGAGGCTTTCTGTGCAGTAAGCCAAACACACAAAGACCAGCAATATATAGGAGCAATCCTCAAGGGCCTAGTTTCCAGATGGACCGAGGCGATGCCTGAGAGGACCTGACCAAATCACTTTCTCAGTGTCATCGTTCATGAAATGGAAATGAAGGCTTTACAAGAGCTCTAAGAATATCAAGTGATAAGTAAGATCACATAAGCAAACATGCTCTGAGTTTTCTCGAGTAGTGACTATGAATCTCTTAAATTTTAGATAATTATAAAGTACAGAATTATTCTAGGGGTTGAAAGCATGACTTTTAACAAGTTAACTAATCTCTGTGAATCTGTACATGATGAAATAATAAGTTAATTCAGCAGCACCTATCTTATTAAACAGGAACATGCCTTAAGTGAGATGGTCTATATAAAGATTTCAACATCGTGGGGGCACCTGGGTGGCTCAGTCAGTTGAGCGTCCAACTTCGGCTCAGGTCATGATCTCACAGTTCTGGGCTCGAGCCCCATGTTGGGCTCTGTGCTGACAGCTCGGGAGCCTGGCTCTGTGCTGACAGCTCGGGAGCTTGCTTTGGTTTCTGCGTCTCCCTCTCTCTCTGCCTCTCCCCTGCTTGTACTCTGTCTCTCTTTTTCAAAAATAAATATTAAAAAAATTTTTTTAAGATTTCAACACCGTGTCTTTCTTGTGGCATCCTCTAGTAACATTAGCTGTTATTATTACCAGTGCAGGAGACAATAAGAAAATAAAACAAATATCCAAAACATATCCAAGATGTGATTACATGACTCTCCCACTTAAAACTTTTAGTGGCTTCCCCACAGTTCTAAGGATAGAATCCAAATGCTTAACACTGGCTGAAAAATCCATTCTGTACCTGGTCCTACCTAAGTCCCTCTGCAATTAAACCTTCCTGAACTGCTTGTATGCCTTGAGGTTCCAAACTCCTTCTGTGCCCGCACACTTCCATCATGCTGCTGGACCTCCTAGAATACTCAGCCCTCAGGCTCGGGGGAGCTGCCTCCCTGCACGGCCCACAGCCCTTTGAATCTCCCATATTACAGCACAGCTGGGTAGTTTCTGGGTGATTTATCCATTTCCACAACTACTTAGGATGAAGATGGTATACTGACCGTTAATCTTCACCATCCATCATGGCAGCCGGCACAGAGCAGAGCCCAGGAAATGCTTGCTGAGTGAAGAAATGAGCAATGTGATGGATGTTTGCATGGGGCGCAGAGGAGGAGCATGGAAGGGGTCAGAGGAAGCCTGACGGAAGATGATACCTGAGCAGGCCCTTGATGGACAGGCAAGATTTATCCAGCAGATAAAAAGAGTAAGAGCATTCCAGAAAGAGAGAAGACGGACAAAGCCCAGAAGTGCAACAGAGCATGGGGGAACTGTGTATACTCATGTAGCACTGAAACACAGGAGTCCAGAGTAGGAGGGTGCGAGATGGTGCTGAGCCGTGTGTACCATCCAAAACCTCGGCCTTTTTGCTGTGAACATTGGACAGCCATTGAAAAATTCAAAGCAGAGAATTGATTAGATTAGGTTGCTGACAGGAGCCTATTATCTGATTATTTCCTATTCTTCCCACTCTCCCATCCTGTTCTCACCTTTCCTACATCTTCTTGAATATATTCTTTCCTTTCCTACACTCTCCATTTTACTCTTTTTTTTTTTTTTTTTTTGACTCAGGATGTCAGAGAATCATGAATTAAGCTAGCTAGTCCTAACAGCATCGACTGGGATTCAGGGGGATAAAATTCCATTGTGACATGGCCCAAAACACTAAAGGGCACTTCTTCTCAACATGAGGGCTCTACATATGGTCTGAAAATGAGGTAGGTATTGTATCTTCAAGCTGACATAAAAGGAAAATGTTTGACACGTGCTTAAAATAATTACTTACCTGTGAGTGCCTGTGGCAACATGGAGCCTTTCCAATGACTAACACACTTCTTTTTAAATTGTAAATATAACTTCTCATTTCTCCTCCTTCAGCACAGAGAACACACAATATCCACTGACTAGCATGGGAAATGAAGTTAGATCTTAAGATGACAGTTAATCGTACTCAAAGCCCCAGACATCTCTGAGGAATAAGGTTAAGGATAAGATTTAACTTTAGAGTTAGAGTTTAGGGTTAAGGTTTAACATTCGGGTCAAGAATGCCTTTAAGGATAATATATTTTAGACTGATTACAATCTGATCCAGTTAGAAGATCCAAAGAACAGGACTCAAGATTTAAGAGGTTAGGTAAAACTCATGATATGAAACCAATAATGAAAGGGTGGTTGGGGAGCTAATAATTAATGACGTATGGAAAAAATTTTGAGAATGAGGATTAATACCTTTCTACTAGAGCAGGTGACAGCAAAAAGCTCCTGTAAAGGACCAGATAGCAAATATTATCGGCTTCACAGGCTACATACAGTGTCTGTCACAACTATTCAATTCTGTCTCTAGAGCAAAGCATTCATAGGCCATGCATGTACAAGTAAGTGTGGCCGTTTCAATAAAACTCTGTTTAGAAAAATAGGCAGCAAGGAAAATCTAGCCCATGGGCCATGGTTTTTTAGCCTTGCACTATGTTACTTTATGAGCACACTTTGTGATAGACTCTAAGAGGACGGTCTTTTGAACCAATGTAGAGAGATGAAGAATGGAGATATTGGAGAGCAAGATCAAGGCGGCAGCATTATGAGAAACCCTAGATCCAGCCACACCTGAAATGAAATCTCCTGAAATCTTCATTTACAGGAGCTTCCTTCCTTATCTGCAGTTTAACCTTCCATGGTTCCAGTCACCCATGGTCACCCATGGACCAAAGCAGATGACCCTCTTTCCTGTGTATCATCAGAAGGTCAATGGTAGCCTAAACACCACACCACAAGACCTACATCATCACGTACGCATGTCATCATCTCATCTCGTCACAAGAAGAAGGGGTGCTACAGGACAGTAAGACATTTTGAAAGAGAGAGATCTATTCATATAATGTTTATTATAATATATGGTTACAATTATTCTATTTTATTATTAATAATTATTGTAGCAATCTCTTAATATGCCTAATTTATGAATTACACTTTATCATAGGTGTGTGTGAATGCATAGGAAAAATCAGTCTATATAGGATTTGTTAAATCCCCTGCAGATAAGAAAGACTGCTATATATGAAATGGTAAGTTATCTTTTGTTGTTGTTGTTGTTTAGGTAGCATGAGTTAAGCTTCTATCCACTGTAACCAGAAAAGTCCTGATTGTCAGGAAAAAAAAGAATTAGGGGCTTATCCCAAATCTCCTGACTCTCACTCCAGTGCTCATTCTTTTCAGACAGCAACGAATGGCCCTAGTTGAGGTATCTTTTTTATTTTTTTTTATGTTTTTTATTTATTTTTGAGAGACAGAGAGAGACAGCATGAACATGAGAGGGTCAGAGAGAGAGGGAGACACAGAATCCGAAGCAGGCTCCACACTCTGAGCTAGCTGTCAGCACAGAGCCCAACGTGAGGCTCAAACCCACAAACCATGAGATCATGACCTGAGCGAAAGTCGGACGCTTTAACCGACAGAGCCACCCAGGCGCCCCGAGGTATCTTTTGTCCTGGCCAAAGATCAATGTTGCCTATGTGGGCTGGATTTAACTCCAAGAAATCCCTGTTTCTTGGAGAATCATTAAAGGGAAGTACGTGCCTAAGAAATGCTTCCCATGGATGCGGAAGGTTGACAGGACAGCCCCGGAGGGCCAGATGGCTTCCAGACAGCTGTGACTTGATGGAGGCTCTCCATTTGGCAAGGCTGGGGAGAGCCCAGCATGAAGAGCATCAATTAGCAACCTCTTTTGAGAGAGGACGATTACAGCACATCACCGCAATCAAGCTTCATGCAGCCACTACAAATAATGGTTATAAAGTCTCTGCAGCAACATGCAGACATGTTTGATGTGATTTTAAAAGAGAGCAGCAGAACACACCAGAATCATCATTCACTGCTGAAGAAATCATGCATTGGTACAAACTCCCCAGAAAGAAATTTTGCCACATGTATCAAAAACCTTTAAAATTAAAAAAAAAAAAAAAACCTCATAGCTTTTATTTCAGTAATCATCCTCCTCTCCTATAAGAATCTACCCCCAGGAAAACAATCAGAAATGCAAACACAGATTTCTGCATAAGGATGTTCATCGCAGCATTATTTATACAGTTATAAAACAAAATGGTGCCCAAATGCCAAAGGTAGGAAATTGATGAAATATATTACAGCCACAGGACGAAAAATGATGATAGCCATCACAATTATGGTTAAGAAAAATCCTTAATGTCATGTAAAATATTTCCACTAACAGATTGCATATATAATATGATTACCAGTAAACATGATGTGGTACAAGTTTTAATTTTTACTCAGCTAGACACGGTAATGAAATGTTTGCGTTGGCGGACTCGGGGCTCCTGGGCTGATTTGCATGGAGCTTTTCTGGGGCTAATGAGTAAGAAGGAGGTGGTGGGAGGATCCTCAGGTAGAGAAAAGAAACCGGGGCCAGGGACAATTAAAAGGATGGAACAATGAAACTGCATCTAATCCTCACAGCGATATACTGGAGGCCGCCACTGAGAAGCTCTAGGCAGAACGGAAAAATCATAAATGGTGCTTTTTTGGAGACACTTCTTCCACCAGATGACATACCATGTCCCTGGTAGATGTTCTCAGAGCACTTTGTGTTTCTCCTTCTAAGCACATAATGGACGCTTGTCAGCATATATTTAGATGATATGCCGTTCTTATTCACCAGTCCCGCCTCGTTGAACATGGAAGCCACTGTAAACAGCATGTGGCTATTTAAATTTAAGTGTAAATTAATTCAAATAAAGTAAAACAAAACAAAAAACTCCCAGTCACACTTGCCACATTTCTTTTTTTTAATTTCTTTTACATTTATTTATTTTTTGAGAGACAGAGAGAGACAAAGCGTGAACAGGGGAGGGGCAGAGAGAAAGAGACACAGAATCCGAAGCAGGCTCCAGGCTCTGAGCTAGTGGTCAGCACAGAGCCTGACGCGGGGCTTGAACCCATGAACCGTGAGATCCTGACCTGAGCCGAAGTTGGATGCTCAACCGACTGAGCCACCCAGGCACCCCACACTTGCCACATTTCAATGGATGATACAGACATGAAACATTTCCATTATCACAGTCTTAGCAGACAGTGTTGTCCTAGCTATGATGCTAGGTCTTCCTCACATGCTATCCCTCGTTCCTAGAGTCTGGCTTATTATAGGCACTAAATAAGTATGTGCTGGCTGAATACAGCAGGAGATGTCCTCATTAAAAGTAGGACCTTGGGGCGCCTGGGTGGCTCAGTCGGTTAAGCATCCAGCTCTTAATTTTGGCTCAGGTCATGATCTCATGATTTGTGAGATGGAGCCCTGTACTGGGCTTTATGCTGAGAACATGGAGCCAGCTTGGGTTTCTCTCTCTCCCCTTCTCTCTCTGTCTCTCTCTCTAAATAAATAAACAGGACCTTAACATAGCAAGAGAAATAAAATCATATAGCCTCCTTAGATCTGTCCCTTTTTCTAACAAAACCTAGTTATGAATACATTTGGTAAGGAATAAACAGAATAAACAATGATAAAGGAGCTCTGAACTCAAACTAGACATCCAGGCACACGGCATCAACCCTGACAGCAAAAAGGTCTTGATAACTCAAAGTCATACCCAACTTCTCAGGACTAAATCTACACTGGAGGCAGCATATCTCTGTCACTGGAGCCAGGGTGCTGGGGACGACAGAGCCAAGGACCTGATAGTGGTTGGCCTATTCTCTCTTCATCACTGATATTTTTTTCCTGACAGCTAAACAAACAAACAAAAAAAAAAACCAACAACAGGTTAAAGATCTGAGTCATATACGTGGACATGAGGGCTTCAGAGCTCCACAAGACCCGTCCATTTAACCCCTTATATGCCCTCTACTGCTACAGCCACACATTTTTTAAAAAGCCAACGGTTCAAGAATCTCAATGTGGAGATGCAAGAAATTGTACTCTAATAAACCTCCTTACTTATAGGAGGTGCTCAGGTAAATGTTGAATTAACAAGTAACTCTGAGTCTTGGAGGGCTGGTACCTTGTAAGTAATATTTGTTCATTCATTCAACAAATGCTTGCTGGACATCCACTGGGTGACAGGCGATTTGCAGGCACCGGAGGTCTACCAGCACAAGAGAGAAACAGACATCAAGATCCACCTTCTTGAAGAATACCTGCCAGTCTGGGTTTCAACTTTGACTGAACTCCCACTGCTTGGGACACAGACACACACACACACACACACACACACACACACACACACACACACACAAATTCTGATTGAAGTGGTCTGACATTAGAACTAGAAACAGGGAATTTCCCAGATGGACTCAGTAAGCAGTCACCTAGGGAAACTGAATGCCACAATTCTGAACCAGTGGTTCTCAAAGTGTGGTCCCAAGACCACCAGCAGCAAAAGCATCTCATGGGCTTTCTTAGAATGCAAGTTCTCAGGCCTCTCCCCAGCTGTAGAAAATCAAAAGCTCTCAGAGTAGGGCCCAGCTAGCTGTGTTTTAATGATCTCTCCAGGAGACTCTGATGCCCGCAAAGGTTGGCAACCACTGTTCTAAGCAAAAGTAACTGAAAAGGGAAATTTCTGAAGATAGAGGAGTCTTGCTCT
This sequence comes from Helogale parvula, assembly GCA_004023845.1. Lineage (NCBI taxonomy): Eukaryota > Metazoa > Chordata > Mammalia > Carnivora > Herpestidae > Helogale > Helogale parvula. Next base: position 12,140 of record PJEM01007916.1, on the reverse strand, counting down.
CCATCTTTTCCCAATGCCCTCCTGCCAACTCGTTCAACTTGGTCAGGATTCACAAGAGCAGCCTCCCCAAGTTGGTAGCTGATTGCCACACTGCTGGGTTTTAGGGGCTCCCACCAACTATTCAAGGCAGTGCTTTGCTAACTGGGGCTCCTCTGCCCACCCATTTCCCCAGCTAGCAACTCCTCCCCACGCGCCAGTGAGCCTGGCGTGGACACCCTCCGGCTGACATCTCCGTGATATACTTCAGGTGCAGTTGGTTCCCACGGCCCTCTGCTGTCCTTGTCTCCCACAGGGCTGCACAAGCAGCACACACACTCACACACAGAGGCCTGACTCACTGTGGCACACACATAAAGAGCCTCATTTTACACAACACACGCAAACATTATGTTCCTCCTCTTTCAGCTAGGTGGTATCACATACACTTAGTCACTCGTGATCAACCATATATGGATATCCTCTTACAATGTTCTACACACACACACACACACACACACACACACACACACTGAAATCACATGTTACCAGTGATCCTCAAATTTGTCCGCATTTTGGCCTCACCTGCAAGCTTTAAAAAATACTGATGCTCAGGCCACAATGCACACCAACTGAACCAGGGTCTCTGAAGTTGGAACCCAGGTATCTGTGTTTTTAAGGCACCCACAGGGTTCCAAAGGTGCAGCCAAGGTTGGAAAGCCCTGTTCTATGCCATGACTAATAGAAGAGGGTCTCAGCCTTTTTCAGAAAGGAGACAAGAGACATGGAGGAAACTGGAATTCAAAGACTTCCAGAGGTCTCCTGAGAATCCTTTGAATCACAACTATCTGAGCCATGCAGCTGGTGTTTCTTTGTCCATTTGTTGATGCCCGTTAGTCGAAGACCACCAGGAACACACTTCCTCAAACAAAACTGGGTTTGCTGGCCCACCATCGAGAACCATGAGGCATCTTAGTGAACATAACAGCAGGAAACTACTGCAGGAGTTGTGCTGGTGTTGTGTGATCTGGGACAGGCTACAAGGGGACAGAGCTTTGCTCTGCATTGGATGTGTCAGGAGGTGAGGAGGATGATACAGCTATGATTGGGCATCTTAATCGATCTTATCTAGAGGTCAAGAGGAATGAAGTAGAGCTGAAGCCATCATTGATAAGGAAGCCGAAGTCACTCCCATAAGTCAGGAAGTAAGGATTCTTGGCCATTGTCATGGTATTTACAGTGGTCTTGTATTATGCTCAGATATGATTATGTGTTTACCTTGCTCCTTTATGATGTTATGCAACTTGTATGATGTTATGCAACTGTCGTTTATGCCACTGTCCACGTTCACCAGAAGAGCGCCAAGCACCAGCTGTGAGTGTGAGGCCAGCACCCAGAGGTCCAGTGCCACTTTTCTCTTTCTTATCTCTCCTTCGTTCTCCATGTTGATTGTCTCTCTGCATTTTAAATGTGTCTGCTTGTTCCTCTGGGAAATAATCCTCACCTTCACAGCCTCCTCTATAATACATAGCACATACAATATACACAGCACATATAATACATGCTGGGTGTGTAGACAAGGGAGGCTTCACATTCCAAAAAGAACACTGGCTTAGATTTAGAACCCGCAAGTCCAACACTCAATTCCCACTTCGTACTTAGTAAGTGCAAAACCTTGCAAATGGCTCAACTTCTCTGAGCTCACATGGGGGTGAAAGTCCCAGTCTGCCCCGCTGGGTTTCAGTGTGCCCCACGGGGTTTCTGGCAGGAATATAATGAGACAAGTCTGCAGGCACAAGGGGCTGGTAAAGCAGCAGATTCTCATGAGAAGCACAGAGGGTAAGTAATTAGAGTGGAGAGATGACGGTTTGACCTACACCTTGGTCAGGGGTAGCAAAAAACCAGTAGGCTTAAAGGTCCCCTGAGGACTCAAGAGTAGGTACAGGAAGGTGGATTACCAAGTGGAATTCCAGTCACCCCGGTGACCCTTCAGCTCCTAGGAACAGGCTTCAAGGGGAAGCAACTAGATGTTGAATTTGCTTAGAATGCCATGCCAAAACACTTTCTGCGTGCCTAGTGTTAGGCATTATGATGCAGGAATGGACAAAAATACACTTTCTTCCCAAAGATGCTCCTGGTCTGTTGGGAGAAAGAGAGATACCAATAGAACATAACTGCAATTCATGATAACAACAACAGCAGCAGCAGCAACAACAACAACAATAAAAGCACTTACTTATAAGATACAGCTTGGCATAGAAGAGGGAGGAGTTAATCCCTATCAGGGACTGAGGAAGAGTGACAAGGAAATCTTAGGGAAAACGGCACAAAATGGATAATGCTTCCACTTTGTTTTTCCAGGATGAGTAGGTGCCTGCCAGGAAGAGAGAGAAGGAAGTATCAGGTAAAAGGGATCCCTAGCAGAGGAGGCAGCAGGTGCAAAGATATGAGTATGAAATACTCTGATGTGTTCTGGGATCTTGAAACACATTTATAAATAAGTCATCAAGGGGCTATAAAACTGCCCTGTCAACTCTCATATCCCCAGACCATAACAAATTGTCTAGGGCACTGCATTAACTTATAAGTGGAGGGAGCAATTAATGAACACTACAGCTGTTACTATCAGAGATTTCAGCCCCTGTGACAGAATTCGAACCGTTTACAAGTGTATATGTATGGTGTAGGTTTGCTTAAAGCACATTACATTATATTTTCACTCTTCTGGTCCCATGTGTACAACTCTTTGGAATTACCTATATGGTTAACTGGTTTCAACACTCAAAACCAGGTTTTCTGAACAAAGGTAACACTAATGTTGAGATTTCTTATTATTATTCAGTCCTTAGTTAGCAGCTGTCTTCAAATAAATGATTTAGGAAGGGTCTGACCCAAGGGCGCAAGATTCCCTCCTCAGGCTCTTTTAAGCCCAGCTTCCAGGCAGTCAAGTGTAGTTAGTTATCTATAAGAAAATAGGCCACCAGAGAGCCCTGGGCTTGTCCCATAGACCTTGATTTTATAGCAGAGACTCCAAAGCAAATTCTAAGAGTAGCTGCCAAGAGAGATTCAGGATTCACAGACCATGTGAGTGGACTTCCCCTGGGTGATCAAAACTGACAGTGATATTTCTGGCCAAATTTACTGGGCAGAGAGGTCATCTTTTTAGGATATGCTATACAGATTAGAGGAGTGGGTACACTTCTATGGGGTCTCTAGACCCCCCTGTACTGAATGTACTGCATGGCCAACTGCCTAACTAAGCACTCCTGTTACCCCACATGTTAGCCATGTCCAGGGCCAGCCAGCCTTGAGACAAATGGGTCCCTACTGGGGCGAGCATAAGGCAGACTCACCACTAGAATGTCTCTTCTGTGAGACTGAGGCAATAGTGGAGACACAGATGCCCCGACGCATACAAAGAGTCCGTATGAAATCATTTCATAAAACAGAAGCACAATAAAAAGCAATGTTCTAAAATAACCTATTATTTTATATGCAAATTGAAATTGGCATATGAACTAAATAAATTAAATATAAATAGACATTTGTCTTGTTTATCTGCATCTCTAGAAATTGGTATTTCAAACTTGGCCCCTAAAAATGTATTTAACCATCTCATTAAGAAAACGGAAGTCATTGTATCTCCAGGGATACAGGGATATTCAATACTGAGGGCTGTGAAGAGGACCTGGGGAAGGCTCACGGAGGATCGGGAAGGAGTATTAGTGGCTTTAAGACCCTGGCCCCATCCCCACGTGCCCCCCACACGGAGGATTCCGCACACTTGGAGAAGCTCACGTACCTGGCCTCAACTTTTCCCCATGACCTCTTCTCTACCTCTCTCCACAAACACTTCAGTTTCCAAGACTCTGTTCTTTTTTCCTTTTTCCTTTTCACATCATCATGCTGGAGGTATAATTTACGTGTAATAAAATGTATTCGTCTTAAGTGTACAGCCTGATGAGTGTAGAGAAATGTATGTGTCCATATAATCTCCACCCCAATCAAATATAAGACCCCAAAGAGTGCCCTTTCCCCGTCAGTCTTTTCTATCACCATACAGTCGCTTCCCTGTTCTAGGATTCAGATGAATGGAATCAAACAGCACGTGCTCCCCTGTGTCTGGCTTTATCCCAGTGATGTTTCTGAGATTCACCCGTGTTGGTGCATGTACTGGCAGTGTGTTCTTTCTCATGGCTGGGGACCATGAGATGAATCCACTGCTAGTCATTTACCCATTCACAGGATGAAAGGCACTTGGGTTTTTCCTGGTTTTGAATATTACACATAAACTGTCTAAGAACATCCCAACACACGCTGCCCTCGTCCAATGCTGGACAAGTTATTTTGTGTATTGTGTATCGTATCCAGTTGTCTGACTGCCTACAGTGGCTCCATGATGGGCAGGAGTGCAACAGAATCATCTTTCTTTCTGGTCAACAAACACTGTCTCCCTGCCCAGATGTGCAGTCCTCGTGCCCCAAAGAATGTGCGGTTTGACTCTACCCTAAGACACTCCTGCTCCCAAAAAGGGATCCCACTAGCCACGGCCCTGCCCTGAAAATAGAAAAGACATATTAATGAATCAAGTTTTGGTGATCAGGTTAACTTCACCAGTGACAATGACAGTCATGGCAATGGCACAGTTCTGTCGTATCCTTCTCCACAACCTGTAATGCCAATCTAACCAGGAGAGCCCAAACTGAGGGATGGTCTACAGGACACCTGCCCAGTACTTTTCAGAAGTGTCAGTAACACAGAGAAAACTTGAAAACCTGTCACTGAACCAGAGGAGACTCAGGAGACATGACAACAAAATGTGGTCTCCTGGACTGGATGCTGAGACAGGAAAAGGACATGAATGGGAATACTGATAAGACGTGAATAAGGTCTGGAGTGTGGGGGCGCCTGCGTGGCTCAGCCCATTAGGCATCTGACTCTTGATTTTGGTTCAGGTCATGATCTCACAGTTTGTGAGTTAGAGCTCCTCATCAGTCTCTGTGCTGACAGCATGGAGCCTGCTTGGGATTCTCTCTCCCTCTCTCCTTGCCCCTTTCCCCCATCAAAAATAAACAAACATTTTTTTAAGTCTGGAGTTTGGCTAATAGTCATGTACCCATGTTGGGTTCTTAGTTTTGACCAAGTACCATGGTAATGTAGGGTTTTAACAATGTTAAGAACCTTGGTGAGGGGGTATACAGGAATGATCTGTGCCATCTTTGTTAAGTTTTCAGCAAATATAAAATTATCCCCCCCACCCAACCAGGTTTTTTGAAAAGTCAGACGTTATCATTCTAAACACATAAGGGCCAATAAAGCAATAAGCCTGAGATGCAGCCACCCCAGCTAGCCGCACTGTGCCGCCCACCACACCTGCGCTTCCTGGGAGAGGCGGGCCATCCCCTGCCTGTTTGCACATCGTATTCCACTCCATTTCCCCTTTATGTGGATGTGCCTGGGATTTATGATTATTAAACGGCGGTCTGGTTGATGGAGCCAAAAATCCTATTGTGACTTTCCGTACAGACTGGAAATGAAACGCCCAAACCAAGGACAGAGAGGCAGAACTGAGTAGAGGCACGTTATAACTCACATTCAAACCGAACTAACACCAGGAAGAAGATAAAGCCGGAGGGGGGCACGTACCAGCCAAAGCTCTTAGGACAGCAATACACCATCTAAAGCCCTGCCTTTTCCATCATTTTCTCTCTTCCCCTGGAAAGCAAAGCACCCCAGTGTGGGCGAGGTGGCCACTTTATAAACCCTGTGCTGGGCTCTAGTTTTATTTCCCAGGGTTAACGATCTAAATAAATCTGCCCTGCCTTACCTCGGCTAAGCTGCTTAAGAAACTATGCTTTATAGACAACATAGATCAGATTGGTACTTTCTCCCTTTGAAACTTGCCTTCGGTAGAAGTTCTCACTCTACCTAATGAACCAATATTAGTTTAACTACATGTTGTTAATTAAAAGCAGAGTCTTATGCAAGCTTTTTTTTACCTAGTGGGAAAAAAAGGAAATACTGTACTTGCAAAGCCCCTGAAACAGAATAGTAGTTCTAGAATTTATAGGCCTCCCTTAATGGGTATGCTGAAATATCTTTTAAGGGTGTCCTTCCCTTAGGGATCTCATTCTCTTTCCAAGCAAGATCTGACCACAGATAACTTTCTACAGCCTGGGCCATTTAGCTTTCATGTATGGGAGAAAGTCTTTCATCCTGGGTTCTCAATTGGTTTTTTATTCCAAACCATATTCTTGGTAAGTTGATATCAACTGTGTGCTCAAGAAAACAAAGGGCGTGTCTCCTGGTGGTCCCTGCCAAAGATCTAGGGAAGTGGCTTGATCTGCCTTCCTCTAGAAGCAAACCCTAAAGTTAAGGATTCGAGTGCAGATGACTTATTAGAAGGTGATCCAAGGACACATGAGTAGGGTGAAGAGAAGTGAGACAAGAAAAGGAAGGAAACCAATATAAAAGGGATGTTACCAGTGTGGGCACGTGGGGCTTAGCCATACTGGCATGCTCTGGGACCAGTGTGGACTATGAACTGCTCAGTCATCCAAAAGGGCTGGAAATTGTTCCCCAACCTTCGACTGTCATAGGTTGGTGCCTACTCCTGAGCAGCGTTAACTTCCCATTCCTTCCAGTTTCCCATGAGCATGGGCAAAGTAGGCTCCAGTGACCACAGAGACCCTTCAAGCAAAGAGACACAGGTGCTAGCAGTTGGACCCTAGACCAAATCCCCACAGAAATGGTCATAGCTGTAGACACACAGGTGGGGCACTGGTAGCACCTGCAAAAACAGTGGGTCAAAGCAAAGATGGAGATGGAGCCCAGCCTTCCAGCACTCTAGCCATGTTGTGTAAATCCCATTCCTGCCTTCAGGAGCAAGAGAAGAGTCTGCATGTTCTCAAATATGTCCAGTGGTTAGTCCAGCTCCAAAAACTGGTAGGTGGAACCCACTGTGAAGCACTGTGGCTTCTGTTTCTCTCTTTGTGTGATCCTTGGAAATGACACAGTAGAAAGATAACCAAGCCAAAGAGTCTGATTCTGCCAGTAATGGTGAACTTGGGAAAGCCATTAAACCTCTCTAAAATTCAGTTTCCTCCATCTGTGAAGTGGAGGTAAAAAGAAATATGTCACTAATACGTGAGTGAAAGCTACTATAATCTCAAGTCTATAACTGAGAAAACTGGGGTATACAGTGTTCCTAAGAGAATCACATGAGATAATATATTCATAAGGTAAATAGCAGCCTACAAAGATAAGGTAGTGGTAATAAGAATATCATAAGAGTGGCGCCTGGGTGACTTAGTTGGTTAAGCGTCGGACTTCAGCTCAGGTCATGATCTCACAGTTTTGAGTGTGACCCCCACATTGGGCTCTCTGCTGACAACACAGAGCCTGCTTTGAATCCTCTGTCCCCCTCTCTCTCTGCCCCTCCCCTGCTTGCACGCACTTGCACGCTCTCTCTCTCTCTCAAAAAGAAATAAACATTTAAAAAAAATTTTAAACAACTTCGTAAGAGAAGGCTTTTGAGGACAGCGTTTCGGAGTGTGGTTGCCAAATGAACAGCCATCCCAAGGCTGTCCTAGGGCTCTTAAAGGTATTGTAATCAATGTGTGACAATGGACAGTAGCTGTAAAGGACTGTAAGGAACATAAAAACCAAACGCAGCCCATTATTCTTGTTTGGATCCTGGTTTAAAAAAATAGTTATAAAATACAATTTGAGACAATTGCAGGAATTTGAATACGAACCAACTTAAGAGATGATATTAAGAACTGCTCGTTTTGTTAGGTGTGATAATGCTATGGTGGTTACAGAGGAAAATGATCTTACTCTTTGGAGATGCAGTCGCGTATTTAGGGGTGAAGTGTTATATGTCTGTATTCATTTCCAAATGACTGAGTAAAATATGACAAAATGCTCACAAATGCTAGTGTCTACTATACTGTCATTTCTACTTTTGTATATGCTTGAAAAGCTTCATAATAAAAACTCCTCCATGTTTTTAAGGAGTTTTTAAATAAACATCTCAAACATCAGGAAATGATATCGCGTACCTAGGATTTATCTATGTTGTTACAGCAAACCCTAGTTCATTTATTCTTTAACTGAAATTTTTATTAAGATCATTGTAGATTCAGATAACACAGAGAGTCCCCACGTACACTATGCCCAATCTCCCCCAATGGTAACATTTTACAAAACTATAGTATAATATAACCAGGTATTTATAGCCGTGGCATCTATGAATCTCAATCAGACTGCCCCATCCTTTATCTATGCCCATTTGTATGCAAATTTATGACATGTGTAGGTACCTGTAACCACCATCACATCAAGATATAGAACATTTCCATCGCCCCAGGGATCCCTCAGGTTGGCCTTTTATAACTACACCCACTATGCTCCCCACCCCCACCCCTCCCCATCTCTAAGCCTTGGTCCCTCCCTGTCCAAAATTATGTCATTTTGGAAAAGTTAGATAAACGGAATCATATGGCATGTAACCTACAATGTCAACATGCAGTGATAGGTAAGACTGAACTAGGAAGCAGAAGGCCTGGCTTTGAGTCCAAGTCCTGCCACTAGGTAAACATATTTCTTAGGTATATACCAATTTATCCTGGCCTCTGTTAGTGCCTTCAAGGGTCTAAGGCGTGGCCCAGGAGAGAAAAGCATTCCCTTGGTGAGAACTGTGGCCCCTGGAGTTCCGGAAAGCACTATCTGTACAACTGAACACAAGACCTTGCCTCCAGGCTGCCATATTCCCTCATTTTAAGTGGATATGTTGGCATTTGGGTGTTTCCTCCATTTCTACAAGCCTGATGGAGTCAAGTTCTCTCCTCAATACCTGAGGGGATATTCTGCCCTCCTGTGCTGATATAGAAAGTTTCTAGGCCTCAGAGGTCCTAGATCATGCATGATAAATCTTTCCGCAAAATAAAGGCCACCTTGTGAGGCCCCTTGTCAGACAGTTCAAATTGCCAGTGACACCCTGACTTCACTGTCACTTCTCTTACACTTGATGACAGGGCCCAACCTTTTCAGGGTCTGCATGTCACCTATAAAAAGAGGATATGCAACAAAGGGAATTCCACGCCACCAGAATAGGACAGATGACTGCAGGGACAAGGTGCTTTGCGCTCTTACCATTTAAATATGTGACACATTGCACCTCTCTTCAGCCAAAGTGTGATTCCAACGTCGTCTAATTTATGTTCAACTGTTTATTCTGCTGTAATGCCTTCTCCAATTACTGATAGATAATTGCATAAGAGAAAATGAAACCCAACACGCCGGGCTAATGTGAGATCATTTTATGGGCAAATTCCTGGCTTGGAAACACTTGCTGAAATGGGGCACAGGTGATTTAATACAATGAAATCAAGGAGACAGGGCCCCCTTTAATTAGCTCCTTAACTTATTTAATGATGCATCATGGATCCTGAAAGCTGTTATTGTTTAAGGGTTTAATGTGCCATACAATTCAGGGAAAGCAGCCTGGGAAGGGCAAGGGCAAATGCCCACTTCCGACCCAAGTTCCCAGGGCACCCTGCGCGGCACCACCAGCAGTCCTGGTGGCGGGTGACTTGCTTGCTTTCTCCCTTCTGTGCATCACGTATCGGCGGAAAGAGCCTTTTAGTGACTTCACGCTGCCATTAGCCTCGAAAGTCTACCTTCCCGCCCTGCTACGACATGGGTCTGGACTTCCTGTCTCAGCACATTTGTAATCAACAAGGAACTCACTTTCCCTCTGCAGCTATTCTTCATCTTGGGGAAAAATCAGAAGCCAAAAGAGATGAGGAAGAAATGTGATTATTTTTCTAAGACTGAACATTTTATTTCCAGAGTTTGGGTCACAGGGAAGGTCTGAGGAACTTTTAGGGTTCTTCTTCCCCCGGGGCTACCTAGTTACCTCTAAGCACACGTGGCTTTGCCTCTCGAGGCAGGGCCGACCTGTTTCCCACCCTGGCTTTCCGGGGGACAGCCCAAGGATAAATGAAGCCCTCCTCTCAGAACAGGCATGCATCCTAAGGAAGCTGTCACTGGACTTGGGCTTTCAGTTTCCTCTTCTCTCTGAGGCTTTCTCTGTTGCTGACGGCCCCCCACTCCCTATATTTTTTTGAGTTCAGCTTCTCCTTGTACTCCTTCTCTCATTCAAGTTAGGCACCTTTGGGTGGTCTTTTCCACATAAATCAAAACATCGGGGATCAAAGGTCACATAATTTGAAACACAGAAGAGAACATGGAAATAACCTGACATTACTCCCTTCCCTTTACAGTGCGGTTAGTCAGAAGTGGGGGTAGAGTATGACCACAAAAGAATGGCATGAGAGAACTTCCTGAGGTGATGGAACTGTCCCATACCCTGATTGTGGTGGTGGTTATAAGAATATACACCTGTGTTAGAGTTCATAGAACTTATACACACATTACTTCTACTATAGGATAGCTTTATTTAAAAAAATTAACTTCAAAAATATACTAATAGCAAGTTTGAAGGTTGGGATCCAAATCTTGGTCTCCTGACCTCATAAAACTACTCCCCAAAACAATTAAAACTTAGCTGAAGAGGCAGGTCCAGATGGCAGGGCCACTTCGATATGTGTAACATGAAACGAGACACAGGTGGTATAACACAATTATACATACAGTACATCATACAGATGTTATATATTGTGTGTGCATGCGTGTCCCTCTCACCTTGACCGGTTTTGTACATATATCATATATATTCTTCTCCCAAGAGCTTAGCACAGTGTCTGGTATGCAGTGGACACCAAGAAATATTTGCTGAATGAAAACGAACTAGCAATGTGCATACAGGACACACCAGGAAGGAATGCACATAAGATGCCAGTGACACAGGTGGAGACAGCTTGAACTTCCAGCCTCCAGTGCTCTATCTGCCGACTAGTTCGAAGCCCCTGCCAGGTGGGGGGCTTGGCCAATCATGTGTGCTCATAAAAAGTCAGTGCTAATGGGAGCTATCATTTTTCTGCCCTTCGGCTGGGAGCGTTTCACATCACCCATAGTGGTTTTTACTCTAGCCTGTCCTTTGAGCCCCAGGTACATATATGACCTGTAGCTTCAAGAGCCCGATTTCAATGTTTTCTAGGCACCTCAAAGCCCACATGGCCAAAAGGGTGCCTATCGCCCCAACAGAACCCCAAGCAAAAGCCAGTGTCTCTATCCCAGCTCAATAAATGGCACCACCCTGCCTCCAGCTACTTGAGCCAAAAACTAAAATAACACTCCAAATTTCTTCCATTCCCTCATCCTCCCATGGCCAATCCATCTGCTCCTTCAAGCCCATCATCCTGTGTCCGCCCTCACTTCATCCCTCCCCTCCTTCCTGGTAATCACCTCTCCCCTGGGAAACTGCTCGTCTTTGCGTGGACCTCCCAGCTTCCACACTTGCCCTGCTACGGGCCATTCTCTATAGGATGAAATGGTCTTTTAAATTAAAATCACATGCCAGCAAAAGCTAACGCACTTCCCTTCATGCTCAGAATAGACTCCAGTGGGAGGCCCTCTGTGGTCTGACTCCTGCCCTCTACCCCATCCCGTCTCTTTGCACTGTCCCTCTCACTCATACTCCAGCCACTTTTGCCCTTGAACTCCGGATCGAATATGCTGATCTCATTCCTCATGTTCCTTGCTTCAGATTTGAACTCTTCAGATAAGACTTCTTTACCCACCCAACCCAAAAGAGCCTCTTATAAGGTCAAGACTGTTTATTATTTTCATCACTGAACTAGATATTTTCATTTGTAAAAATAAGCTGGCCATTGTCCTCCTCTGGAATCGAACCCCCATACTGTGGGGCTCTTTTCTGTGCTATTCTCTGCAACAGCTTCGTGCCAAGACCGGTGCACATAGGAGGCGTGAGGTAAATGTTTGATGAACAAATTAACCAGAAAAGAAAGGCAGGCAACGCATGCCAAAAAAATAAAATAGAGAAGGACAGAAACCATATGTTTGCACTCATAGGTCTAGCAGGAAAACAGGAGAGGCCTAATGGAGAACCAGGGGGAGCGGAGGAGGGAGAGAGAGTTGGGGAGAGAGAGGGATACAAAGCTTGAGAGACTATTGAATGCTGAAAATGAACTGAGAGTTGAGGGGGAAGGGGGAGGGGGGAAAAGAGGTGGTGGTGA
>PJEM01007915.1:0-89082 GCA_004023845.1 Helogale parvula | reverse complement strand
AAATATTTAAATAGAAGAACAAATCCTGTATCATGAAAAAATTGGCAAGTTTGCTAATATTATCCACAAGTTCCTGCAACAGCACAGAATACCTCAAATCAGAAGGGAATCATGGAAACAATTACTTACACCGACATCTTTTCGATTATCCCTAAGAACAAATACACAAAGCTCAAAATCTTATATCATAAGAAGGCAGAGTTCCCAATAGTACAACTAACATAAAGTCTTTCAAGGTAATAAGATACTTCCTACACTCTGAAATTCTTAACTGTAGAGGCTACGATAGAAGACAGTATGCATCTCTTTAGAGAACAGAGCGGGCCCATTATGACAAATATGAAAAATAATTGAGGATATAATTGTATTGAATATGTAAGAAAGATTACAATACATTCATCAAAAGAAGTAAATTTCCCATGGGAATAACCCTGTGGTATGTTGGGGGACAATTTTCCTCATCTGTCAATAGAAAAACCCAGAGTTATCATTGAAGTTAACTTTATTAAGATCCTAGATTAAATTAGTGGTAGAGTGATATATAAAATTCCAACTAACAAGAACCAAACTCAGATTCTGCAATGTCACAATTGGTTAGTTCAGCATTTTCTAAATACGTTAAATAATGATGCAAATATTTCATATATATATATATATATATATATATATATATATATATATATATATATTGCAAAAATGTAATTTCCAAAATGTAACTTCTACGCTACTCTTACATTTCATAGGAATATGAATGGGGCACCTGGGTGGCTCAGTCAGTTGAACATCTGGCTTCTGCTCAGGTCATGATCTCACAGTTTGTGGGTTCGAGCCCCGCATCAGGCTCTGTGATGACAGCTCAGAGCCCAGACCCTGCTTCAGATTCTGTGTCTCCCTCTCTCTCTGCCCCTCCCCTGCTCACACTGTCTCTCTCTCTCTCAAAAATAAAATAAAAACATTAAAAAACATAAGGATATGAATTGATGTAAAGCAGACATACACAAATACATATATGCACATTTAAGAACTGAGGATATAATTTCTCCTTTCAAAAAACAGCATTCTCTTAAATAAATGAACATTAAAAAGAGGGGGGGCGCCTGAATGTTTCGATGGTGACAAGTCTGACTTGATTTCAGCTCAGGTTATGGTCTCATGTTCATGAGATCGAGCCCTACATTGGGCTCTGCACTGAGTGTGGAGTCTGCTCAGAATTCTCTTTTTTCCTGTCTGCCTTCCTTCTGCATGCATGCTCTTTTTTTTCCTCTCTCTTTTTCTGTCTCAGAATAAATAAAGCTTTTCCAATCATTCTTTATCAAGTTTCCTTGAAGCAAACTGCTTAAAGAGAGAGGCAAACCAAGAAGTAGGCTGCCAACTACAGAGAACAAACGGATGATCCCCGACAGGAGGTGGGTGGGGGCCAGAATAACAGGTGAGGGGCAATCAGGAAGGCACTTGCTGGGATGAGCGGCGGGTGCTGTATGGAAGTGTTGAGTCACTGCACTGTACACCTGCACCTCATATTACACGGTAAGCTAACTGGAATTTAAATTAAAACTTAAAAGTAAAGTAACCCTCCCTTACTCTTAAAATAAGAAGGGCTAAGCATTTTGTCATGATGAATTACGAACAATTCTATGAATAAAAAAATAAATAAATAAAATGGTCAAAACAGAATAAGGAATGATTTTTGATGCTCCAAATGTATTCATTTGACATAATGGAACATTGTGACAACTCGGCCTATGACGGTTTGCTCCATCGATAAGCAGTCTGTTCCAGAAACAGAAAGCCAAACCAGACATATCTCAGGAAAGTATTTCATTGCTAGTGGCAGTGTAGTCAGAAGTTTTGAAACTCTGCTCATTATGTGAAGAAAGAGCTTAACAAGCATGCATGAAATACTGTACCTCCTCTAACTAGCTCCTCTTTCTGGATTTACTGGGTTTAATGAATCATTTAACAAAAACAGCCTAACTACCCAGGCATGTAAAAGTCAGATTCATTCATCACCAGAAAGCCTTGACCACAGGGATGAGGCAGGGATGTCTTACAAATTGGAATGAGAGTTGAACCATTTCTAGCCAGCGGTGTCTCCCACAGTCCCAGAAATGGTTACATAATGAATTCTTTCCTTATCTTTTCCTTTTTAAACATTTTCCCCTTCTGTCTCAGTTTTCTTTCAGAAAAAAAAAAAATGTGGTCATTGGATAGCAAACACTCCTGAAATCCAGGGTGCCACATCATCCTATGTTATCCTGTAAATGGATACAGAAAGGAGTAAAACATGGGAAAATCTCAAGTAAAATGGATACTGATTTTGGTAGCTGGGGCTCTAAAGATCTCTCACAACTCAGAGAACATCTCAGGTAATACTATTAGGAATGGAATTGCTACCAGGTTCCTTTCCTCATCAGAGTCCTTTTCCAATAAGTTCCTACTCTATGTTGAATTCTTCGATGTAGGATAGAAAACTATCTCTTCTCTCATCGGGCACAACTGCAGTAGGACTCATATACGTAGGGCGGCCTGTGTATTTGCAGGGGAAAGGGAAAGGTTAGGCAGATCACGCTTTCCCCCTTACAGATGCTTGTCTTGTAAGATGAAAAGCACAACAAAACAGAAATAGCTTTCATTTCACTAATGTAGGAGACATCTGAAGAGTTGAATTGTTATTGTACTCCTGCCAGTTCCTGTCCACGGACCCCGGAAAAGGCAGTTAATCTCTTTGGGCTTCAGATCCTTTGTCTCTGAAATTGGGATATTAATTTTGACATCTGAGGGATTGTTTGAGAATGAAACGAAATTTTATTTCTGAAATCGACTTGAAAACACTTAAGTGTTATACAAATCTAAGTTATTAAACTTTTAAAGCTAGGAGATGAGTTGAAGCTGACAGCTGAAGAAGGTAGAAATGGGTGTTGAATATTTATGTTAAACCTAGAAATTTCTATAGCCAGCAGTGCAAGTCAGAATTATTATGAGGTATTCTCCTAAGTTCTAAGACTGTTCAAAATGACATTTCTGTCTGACAGCTACCGTGGAACTCACCCAGTGGTTCTTCAGAGAATGGGTTACCCTGATTTCACCTCTACAAGGTGACTAAAGGATTAAGACAGAAAAACAAAAGAAGAAGAAGAAATACAGTCAATGATTATCTCCTTCTGTTTATCTTTCTGGCCTAAATGCCAGGGGTCTTTGTTAGTCATGTAATTGAGTCATTTATCCCATTAAACCCACAGAGGCTGCATCTAGACACAGACAATCATGATTCTTAGTCTCCAATTTATGCCTCCGCCTTTGGACCATGCCCACTAACAATTACCACTTTTCCATACAAAGACAAGCACTATTATAAAAACAAAACTGAGGAAAATAGTTGGGGTGGAAAGTCCGGAATTTGGAGATTATCTAGTGGAAAAAATCTATTCTCTGCTCACTATTCATGATAACGAAATAAATACAAGGATAGACACCAGCTCGACTCAGAGTAGAAACACAGGTGGTTGACTTGGCAAATGTACAAGAAGAGAACACGCCGCCTTCCTTCATACTTTCCTTTCTCTTTCCTCTCTCACCTTCATTTTTCTTCCTCTCTCCTTTCCTGCCAAGTATGAGGATCCCTCTCTGTCCAGCAATTTTTCTTTAACGTAGTTCTCTCCTTTTCTTTGTATTCCTAATTATTTTTCCCTCCTTCCCTCATGTTTCTTTTGACTTACATGTATGTTTTATAATAAAATATATTCATTTTATATTTGAAAAAAAAACCCCACACATTCATACAATGTTTGAGTTTTAAATAAAGCAGTAGGAAAAGGCAGATGGCTACTGCTTCCCTTCTCATGACTCCTCTAGAAATTACAGTCCCTATCTACACTAGACTATCTGCAATGGAATTATTCTCTGATACACAGAAAGAAGGTTCTGAAGAAGATACAGGAAACTAACTCAACTCCTAACATTCCAAAATCTTTCTACTTGAAGGAATTCCAGAGGACTTCTCCTGTACCATGGCCAACACAAAAGAAAACCACATCTGGTGGAAGAAACGGTGAAGAAAATGGCCAGAGTGTTTCATGATACCACTTCTGCTATTGCCAGTAATACCAAATCAAGCCCATAAAAGTTAGTTCACGGTACAGACTCTGTCATGACAAGTGAGAAAAGCAAAGTGTAAGTGGATTCTCTGAGCACACACATTCCTCCTTAGGAACAAATTGGACATTTTCAGAGGTGCTTCCATACTTGCATGGGGTTAGTCTTCAATACCTTACAAAAGTCAATAAAAATGAATAAAAATATAGCTCTTTCCTACACAAGCTCCCCTATAAGTTGAGAATAAAGATTTATGCTTAGAATGTACATTAGCTCTTCTGGACTCTAGGGTTACTTTAGTGGACTAGTAACTCTGACACCATAAAATTACCTGTAAAGGAATGTAAGGAATGATAGTAATTGATGAGGTGCCTACCTATGAACCAGTCACCAAGATAGTTCTCCATACAGATCACCTGATGTGATCATAACAACTGTCCAAAACAGAGAAGCGGCTCTGCCTTTACAATGAAAATAACAATATTAAGATGGAAAAAAAAAACATTTTCAAAGGCAAAACTCAGAAACCTTTGAATATTAATACCAAAGAGTCATTACAATCATATGGTATTTTACAATAAAATAGAGTATTTTGTTTCCTTAAATACATAACTGTGCCGGCAGCAAGGCTATGCAGTGTTTTACTATTGCTCTTTTTGAACACTGAGGACATCAGTAATAGAAGATAAAAATTATTAATATGAATTTTAAAACTTTATCCCTTTAGGGAAGAAATTAACTCATTGATATAAGAATTCATTAATTTCTATTATCTATAAAAACGTATTTTGAATACTACATTCAGTATGGTACTCTACATTCTAATATACTTCTTAAAGAAAATATATATAATGCATTTAAATGATACTTCAATATTTTTGGCCAATTATTTTGATGAATACGTCTCCCTTGAATTGCACAAAATTCTTTTTATTTGTTTTTGGTATATAGCCGACTCTTATTTTTAGGTTTAAAATCACACCATGCAACCTGTGGTGGCAAACTCTAACACGGACCGTTGGCATATAATTTCCTCTATTTAAACAGAAGAAGTGCTGTGGCTATAATGGATGGCATTCCTGTGAGCAGGTTATGTGAGAAGATGGTTGGGGGGGTTGTCTATCTGATCAGGACACCAAATAAATTGACTTTCAGTTACTCAAAAGAGAGATTACTCAGGATGGGGCTGAGGACGCTTTCTAAACTAGGAGGTTGAGAGGAGGAGGTAAGGTCTGTTGCTGACAGGCAGGAAAACTACCGCATGACGAGAGAGCGTCATTCCATGTTCAAAACTGAACAGAACCGTAAAACTTCTATGTTTTATGTTCTCATTGTAATCTGCACTGGACCGTCGCTGTTGCTGCTGCTGTTGTTGCTGGTTTGGCTCTTTTCTTGGTTCTTTTGCAGTTTCTCCTAACACATTCAGAATAATCACATTCACAAATGTATTAACATCTTATATTTAAGTCTGTAGGTTGATATGTCCATCTTTGGCCAATTCTTCAAAATTTACCTGTTTTTTCCTCCAGTGATCAGGTTTTAAAATGACCCCCTCACTTTGATGAGTTTACACTTGAGAATACAAAAGTCCTCCAGAGTTGGATGCAATATAAATGTTTCAAGATCCAATGGTCCAAAGAATGATTTATCTTAATTTATTAAAGTCGTTACATCTTGAATTTACTTATCTAAGGGTTTGAGAAACAGTAGAAGTGGGCATTAGAAAAGTACATATGGTAATTCTTTCTAAAAAATGATTAATGTTTTAGCACAACATTTTGAAAGTAAAAGCATACTGTATATTGAAGATTTTGTTCTAGAACTCTCTCCCCCCACTTCCCTATCTTCCTATGTCTCTATATCTTTGTCTTATCTGCTAATTCCAAGCATCTAACAATGATTTTCCTGGAACCTCATATGAAATATTTCCTTCAATTTTATTCATTTTTATCTTTTATCATATATATATGTATTAGACTAATTTTAAAATATAAATTTATGGAGAATTTTTTTCATACAGTTTTTGAATTACTGTTTATATATTTTTTTTCTCTTTTGCTGCTGTTCATCTTGTTTTGTTATTTAGAGGTTAGGTTGTATCAATAACTGAAATGAATGGAGGCTAAAATGATGACATATTCTAAATTAAACTGAAAAAGCAATTTAGAGTCATATGGTGAAAATTACCTGATGGAATTTTAATGAAAACCTCATAGACAGCTGTGAAAACTTGGCCATAGACAACACAGCTATTAAATGAAGGAACTGGGATTTGACCTAGAAAGTGTGCCACGCCCTGTGGAGTTGGATCATATACCATCCCTGAGACATGCAAATCGGTTGAACTCTCTTCTCCCTACAGGGGAGCCTCAGTAAAGTGTAGGAATGACTGGGCCCCTCATCCTATAGTTGACAGAACAGTCAAATACACAGAAAGGGAAAGGGAACACTCCTGAGCACTGATGAAGAGTAATCAAGACTGAGGTGTGGAAAAAATCACCCTACGCACTTTAAAGCTCGTGAGGGTCCTATAAAACTTAAATATAACTCAGCTGTGTGTGAAAACCCTAGTGCTGAGCTACATCTTAGGCTTTGGGAAATGGAGTAGGTCTTGTTGTTGTTTTTGATTAGTCATGCTTGTTAGTTTCTTAACACTTGACTATAATTGGGTTTGGTACTAAAAAGGGCTATAGAGAAAAGAAAGGCTATATAAGTGATGAGGCCTCTGAATTACTGTAAGTTATACTAAATGACTTCTTACATTTACTTTAAAAACTGTTTATTTTCAAGGCCATAGAAAATGGCCTCTTATTTTACTGTAAGATAAAAAATATTTGAGTAGTTGATGTGTTGAGGAACAAGGAATAACTTGAGAAAGTAATAAAAAAAAGATGTATTTTGGTTTTGAAAAGTTTACAAAAAAGAAATTGCATTTGGAAACACCAGGACAATGAATTTAGAAAATATAAGGTATGAAAGAAAAAAGAGTCCCTTGGAAAAGAAAATCTTGATATCAGATGTGGGAAACAACTTGAATCTTCTTGAATTTAATTCTAAATGCTCTTAGTAAGCATAAACCTTATGCAAGGCACATGGGTGTTACAAAGCATGAAAATCTATTAGCCTGAATCACATAAACATATTTCATAATATTCATATAAATATAAATGAACTAACATACACTATATATTCGAAACACATTTTAATCAAAGTATAATTAACATAGTTATGTTAGTTTCAAATGTACAATACGATAATTCATAATTCTGTATTTTACTCAATTCAGTGATGATCAAGATAAGTAAACTCTTATTCTCCTTTATCTAGTCCACCCATCCCTCCTAACCTACCATCTGGTAATCACCAGTTCTCTGTACTTTTGCTTTTTGTTTGTTTGTTCTTTTGTTTTGTTTCTCAAATTCCACATGGGTGAAATCACATGGCATTGGCCTTTCTCTTCTTACTTAGCATTACACTTTGTAGGTCCATTCATGTTGTTGCAAATGACAAGATCTCATTTTTTTATGGCAAGTAATATTCCATTGTATAGATGTATATATGTATGTATGTATATATGCATACGATTAGAATTTCTCTAATCATTTTTTAATCTCATAGAAAAAGTACTAGTTTCAAATTATACAAAATTAAAAGCTGTTTAAAAGCAATGGCTAAATCTGTATATCCCTATTATTTTCTGTCTTAATATCACGTATCAGAAGAAAAATACATAGCTTGTGTGTGTATACACACACACACACACACACACACAAAATACTTAGAAATTTTCTTTTCTAAATCTAGATAAAGGCTTTATAATTCATGTTCTTTATAACAGACATACTTATAGGAAGAAGTTTCCTAAACTTAAAAGGGGTGATATCTTTGACTATTTACACAAATTCAAAGTAGCATATATTATCATATTTTTAAATAGGTTTTCCAATATTTTTCCTATATTATATTTCTAACAATATAAGTTTCTATGCAAAACAATCTTGAGAAGAACAAGGCTGGAGGTATCACAATCCCAGATTTCAAGATACACTATAAAATCATAGTAATCAAAACAGTATGGTAGTAGCACAAAAACAGACACATAAATCAATGGAACAGAATAGAGAGACCATAAATAAACCTATGCATATGGTCAATTAATCTATGACAAAGAAGGCAAGAATGTGCAATGGGAAAAAGACAGCCTCTTCAAAAAAAGGTGCTGGGAAAATTGGACAACTACACGCAAAACAATGAAACTGACCATTTTCCTATACCATACATAAAAATAAGTTCGAGATGGATTAAACATTTAAATGTGTAACCTGAAATGATAAAACTCCTAGAAGAAAATATAAACAGTAGTTTCCTTGACGCTGGCTGTACAAACATTTTCTAGATATGTCGCCTCAATAAGGGAAACAAAAGGAAAATCCAATTATTGGAATACACCAAAATAAAATGCTTTTTCACAGTGAAGAAAACTACTAAGGTGAAAAGACAACCTACTGAATAGGAGAAGAGATTCACAAATGATATATCTGATAGAGGATTAAGATGCAAAAGACATAAATAACTTCTACAACTCAACACCAAAAAACAAATAAGCCAATTAAAAGATGGGTAGAGGGGCACACCTGGGTGGCTCAGTTGGTTAAGCGTCAGACTTAAGTTCGGGTCATGATCTCACAATTAGTGGGTTTGAGCCCCACATCGGGCTCTGTGCTGACAGCTCAGAACCCGGAGCCTGCTTCCAATTCTGTGTCTCCCTCTCTCTCTGCCCCTTCCCTGCATATGCTTTGTCTGTCTCTTTCTCAAAAATAAATAATAAAAACTTAAAAGAAAAATACGAGCAGAGGACCTGGATAGACATTTTTACAAAGAAGACATACAGAGGGTCATCAGACACAAAAAAGGAGGATGCTCAACATCACTCATCAGGGAAATGAGAGTCAAAACCACAGTGAGATACACCTCACACCTCTCAGAATAGTTAGAATCGAAAACAGGAGAGCGGTACCTGGGTGGCTCAGTCAGTTAAGGATCCAACTCTTGGTTTTGGCTCAGGTCATGACCTCATAGTTGGTAGAATCAAGTCCTGGGCCAGGATCTGCACTGGCAGCACAGAACCTGGTTGGGATCTCTCTCTCCTTCTCTCTCTGCCCCTCCCCTGCTTGTATACTTACTCTCTCTCTTTCTCAAAAAAAAAAAAAAAAAAAGAATTTACAAAATAAACTATTTACAAAAGAACACAAGAAATAACAGGCGTTGGTGAAGAAGAAGGAACCCCCCTGCACTCTTCCTGGGAATGCAAGCTGGTATGGTCACTATGAAAAACAATATGGAGTTTCTTCAAAACAATTAAAAATAGAATTAATAAATGATCCAGTACTTCCACTACTACTTACTCAAAGAAAATGAAAGAATGAATTCTAAAAGATATGCACCCTTATGTTTATGGTATTATTATTTATAATAGCCAAGACACAGAAGATGAATAAAGAAGATGTGGGGTGTGTGTTTGTGTATAGGTTTTGAAGAATATTGACAGATCAATTATCAGCTTACCTAAGTCAAAGAGCCATGAGAATCATCTTGTATTTAAAGGAAAATGTAATATTTTTTTTCCTTAAATACATGAATGTGCTGGAGGCCAGGCTATAGAGTCTTTTATTGTTGCCATTTTTTGAATACTGATTACATTCATAATAGATGAACATTTTTTTTCTCTTAAATTTACTCTGCACCCAATGTGGGGTTTGAACTCACATCCCTAAGATCAAGAGTTGCATGCTCTACTGACTGCACCAGCCAGGTGCTTCAAAAGATGAACAATTTATCAATATGAATTTTAAAACTTTATCTCTCTAGGGAAATGATTAGTTGATATGTGAATTTATCAATTTCTAAATACTAATTTTTAAATACTAAATTCAAGGTGACACTCTTCTACTACCGAAAGAAAAAACATTTAATGCTTTTAAGTTATACTTAAATGTATTTAACAAAACTTCAATGAATTTAACAAAACTCTCTGTATTTGCTCTTGGTATATATCTACTCCTCCCCCCCCCCCCCCCCCCCCCCGCAGCCCTGCTGTTTCAAGTAGATTTAATGTAAAATTTGTAGATCTAGTCATTTTAGTATTAAACCAAAAGTTGTCAATCTAATTATATCTCCAGGATAAATTTGGGAAACTGAATATATTTCTAAGGCAAAATTCAACCCACATCAAGGTAGTAAAGTTTATTACATAAATAATCTAATAATTAGAAATATGAAATATCTAAAGATTTCACTAATCCTCAAATGATAATTAAAAAAATAAAACTTACTTTTTAAGATGTCAGACTGATCACATATGAGTATTTCTCTCTATAAAATACCAAGATTACATGAAAATATTACTTTTATTATAAACTCGTGTTAATATAGAGAAGTTAGACACCATTAAGTCATACAATAGTTTAAAACATAGTTAAGATTTGATAAGAGGTGGTGGAAGTATAATCCCAGATAATTTGCAGACAAGATGGAAGTTCTGAGAGACAGAGGAATCAGAAAACACTGAGTACCAAGTTTATAAGGCAAGGGAGAAATAAAAATGTTGTCTGAGAAATAGTATACTGCAACTTCTTCACAAAAGACTCAGCAACTAGACGTCTACCATGCTGGGCAAAAATTGGAGAATTCTTTTTTTTTTTTTCCAAGAAATAATGCTTGGGGAGAAATATGCAGATAGTATCTATACTTATAGTATCTATAAGTATCTATCTTACACCATGTTTAAGTATTTTCTACAATCTTCACATAAAATCAAAGCCCTCAAGTCAAAAAGCCTGAACTGTACCCTTAACTCACAGTCTACCTTACACTGCCTTGTCCTTAAAAGGCAGCAGAGGATCTTGGGCTATTTGAGGAAAGCCTATAGTATGAAAGAAATATACTCTCTCTCCCCCAAGCCCCCCAAAAGATTAAAAGCTCAGATGGAATACTAATGATTCAAAGATAAGAACTTTAATAACAAACTAAGACAAACAAAAATCTCTAATTAGTATCTCAGAGGGACTTAATGTATGATATCATGAGGCAAGAGGCTGTGGAAACAAAGAGCTCTTGGATATTAAAAAATATAATTGCCATAATAAATTAAGAAAAAAAGAGTTCTTGGAAACTGAAAATATGATTGCTAAATAAATAATTAGATTTAAGAGTTGGATAAATGAAATTGCAACATTATCTCAGAAATATGAATATAAAGAGATGGGGGGAAAAAATGAACCTAATAATTCCAAGAGAAAAAAATAATGAATGAAAAGAAAGAGAACTATAGCAGAGTATGTATATGTAGCACCAGTAGGTAATGAGGTATAAGCTCTGTATTGAGTGTCAACCTTTAAAATCAAACGCAAAAGCACAAAATATTTTAAAAAGATTTGACATTGAAATATAAACATTAAAAGATATATAAACTAAGAAAAATGCACAACAAGCAATCTTAACAAGATACAGATATAAAGGAATGAACCACATAAGAATAAATAATACAAAGCTCATTAAAAATATATATAGATACAAAAGATCTGAACAAGTAAATCACAGATGAGAAATTCCAAGCATCAATAACATATGGGAAATGGCCCCTTGTCTTGCTGCCCCTAAAGCCTATAGCATAAGTAACAAATTCAAGTTCTGGTACTTTCCAAGAACTCAAACAGAGAATAGTTTTCAGAGTAAACTGAACTTGCTCTTTCCCACTCTGTGATTAAGACCTGCAGGCCATGTGCATACCAAACCCTGAGCAATTCTCATGTTGGAATTAGCTAAGCCAATGGTTTTTGGTGATTCTTCTCCTTCCTGAGTGATCTGAATCAGGGCCATACTCCCCATTACCCAGATTAGGATGTTTTACTGAACACAGTCTGGAAACACCTCTTATATTTCCCCTCTTAGGGACTGAGGTGGCCAGACAAGCAAAGGAACCCTGAATCTGCTTGGAAACCTGGGCATTTACATGAGAATACCTCTCATCAATCACTGCAACTTTTATGTATGAGATAAAGATGCAGCCTTGGCTGTACTTGGGGGTGAATGGCTCTTTATTATTTTCACCACATAATAAACATTGTAAACAACACAGCCGGTGGCCCTCTGACTATGTACTACTCTATCTGTGTTAACCTAACGTCACCCAATTTTGAATGCTGGCCGAATCCCACTGTATTTGTCTTCTAGGGCTGCCATAACAAAATTCCACAGACTGGATTTCTCATAGGTATCAGAGGCTAAAAAATCAAGATGAAGGTGCCAACAGGGTAGGTTTCACATGAAGCCACTTTTCTTGGCTTACAGGTGGCTGCCATCTTGCTGTGTGCTCACATGACTACTTATCTTTGCATACGTGAGGGAAGGAAAGCTAGCCAGCTCTTTGGTGTCTCTTCTTATAGAAACACTAAACTCTATGAGAAAACAGTATCCTAAGGGCCTCCATTAGGATTTCATTTAATCTCAATTACTTCATAAGCTGTGATAAATTCCTGTTTGTGTGCAGGTGTGACTATGAAACTACATGGGTGACCATGTGTAGGTTTGTGTGTGTATATGTGTTATTGGGAAGATCAGTTTCCTACATCTAACCCTTCTCTCTTCCCCGCAGAAGGAATATAATTAGGTTTCTCCAATGATGATTTAATATTTGTCTGAAGTGGGCTCCTACTTACTTCTGCCACTTTTTGTTTTTCTCCATCTCCCATTCTTCTCTTCTCTTGGGAAATTCTGAAGACTTACTAATCTAAGTAATTTGTCATTATGTTTGTACTCCAGGAATATCTAGCTCAGATAAATAATCAGAGTTTGAAAACAATATGAGCTTTGGAAAAGCAAAACAAAAAGGAACAACAAAAATAAACTAAGACTAAGAAATGCAATCCACTCCTGAGCCTGCTCATTACTTATAAGATAAATAGATCTCTGGTTCACATAAACGGGGAAGAACTTATAAAGATGCATTTAAAATTCTTTAAAATTTAGTTTATACTTCAAATTCAATTTCCAATAAATTAGATTGGGAAATCATTCAGGTTCATGTAATAGTCCAGAAAAAAAGACACACAACTCCCTGGACTAATTAGAATAAGAAATTAACAAAGGGTTAGAATATACTATCTTCTATATTATGTAAAGTTAGTATGAACACAAAACTCTACTTTATTTACTAGCAAAGTTTAACTTATGCTTTAAACTTGAAAAATTCTCTACATTGATTTTAAGGCTCAAGTAAGCTACCATTGTTTTCACCAATATTTTAGATTTTAAACTTTGCAAATTTCACAAGTCCCCAAACCATCCTCACTTCTGACATCAACTGCAAGTCTAGGGGTCCCCAAGACCATTCTTGGGTTCGGTAATTCACCAGAAGGATGCACAAAACTCACAAAAGCCATGCTTTTCAGTGTTAGAGATTACTACCACAAGGGGATGCACATGAAAATTAACCACAGAAAGAGGGCTGCAAGGCATGATCTAGAAGTCATCAGGCACAAGTCTCTAGTTGTTCTCCCCCAGAGACATCATGTGGACAGTGCCTATTTCTCCCAGAAGTAATGTTGGATAGAACACATGGAGCACTGGCCACCAAGGAAACTGACCCAAGCCTTGGTGTGCAGAGTTCTTATTGGCGGAGGTGGGGAGCGGGTCACATGGACTCCTATGAATGTCTGCCCAGATGGCCGATGGCCTCCAGCCCCTCCAGGGGTCTAGCTGATACTGGGTGATCAAAAGCCCAAAAGCCCCCACAATACATCACATTGTCAGCATTGGCTCTTTGTCTTTGACCAAAACCCCAAGTAAACAAAGATGCTTCCATCAAACAGGACATTGCAAGGGCTCAGAAGGTACTTCTCAGGAACTTTTATTTCAAAATAAGACTTGATAATACACACAAAAAAGTAAATTTTTAAACATGAAACGATCAAATTATTGCTATCCTCAGATGGTAAAAAAAGCACTTAATTTTTGAAAAGGCTATGTTCTGAATAATCATCATCCACACTGCTGTGGTTTTCCAATAATTATTTCTTACATTAAAAAATATAATTTATGCTCATACATATTTATGCTCATATCTGTATTTCTATCAATTCTTGGTTTTACCTTTTCCAAATTCAGAAAAATAAATTTCTAAATTTATCATTTTAGCCAATATTATCTTCAGATTTCTATCAGATAATGAATGATTTGTTCCTTTACCTTAAAAATTGAAAGACAATAAAAACAGTTTGTTGGTATTACCCTGTTTTTAATTAACTCATGACTATTCTGGCAACTCTTTGTTGACCAAATTGAATTCACAGTCGAGAAAAGTGACCTGATAAATCAAGAGAAGTCTAGTTTTCACAGTTTCACTATATATGTGTGTGTGTGTGTGTGTGTGTGTGTGTGTGTGGTGTGTGTGTATGTGTGTGTGTGTATGTCTGTACATATATATACACATGTATATGTAAAATGTTTGCATAAATAACTTCAGTGATTATATATATCTCAGGTTAAAGAAAAAAAACACCTATTCAAGCACAAAGGCTATTATTTGTTTCTAGATTTTAATGCACATATGAATCACGAAAAATCCACGGCAATTACAGAGTGCCTCATGATATAAATCAAAAGTCTCAAAAGGCATTTATCGATGGTCTTACTGTTTATAATGTGTCTTTATCCCCAGAGTAATCATGAATGACATTCCATTTTTTTTTAATTTTTTAAGAGGGAGTGCGTGTGCACACACACACACAGAAGGGGAAGGACAGAGGGAGACACACAGGAAGAATCTCAAGCAGGCTCTGTGCCCAGAGCAGAGCCTGACTCAGGCCTAAATCCCATGACTGGGATCATGACCTGAGCAGAAAACAAGAACCAGACATTCGACCAACTATGCCATCCAGGTGCCCCAGGAGTGACATTCTTAAAAATCAATTGCGTGCAACATTCCTTAAGAGAAGATTCCACTGTCTTCCATTTTGCTAATGTTGGCTAATGTAATCAGCTATAATATTCACAGAAAAATTGGCTGCAGGCTTGAATTAACATCAGCAATTTTACTCAAAAGTGTTGAGATTGCTTTGGGCATACCTTCTCCCTGCCTAACTCATAACCTTTAGCAAAACTGCAAAAGTAGAACACAGGCAGAGATAAAGTCCTCAAAGTCACAGGAAGAGCTGCTGAATACTCTCAAGGTTCAACCACCTCCAGAAGTCACGGGTGGCACCAAGGGAGATCGCAGTAGTGGTAACAATCTCGACTCTGAACACGGCATCAACATCTTATGCTTCAAGCTAACACTAGCCATGAAAGAGCTGAAGGACTTAAAATGTTGCACTGCCCCCTGAAATATCTTAGCTTCATATGTTTCTTTCCACCCCCTTTTTTCTAATGTTTATTTTTGAGAGAGAGAGAGAGAGCGCGCAAGCAAGGGGCAGAGACAGAGGGAGACACAGAATCTGAAGCAGACTCCAGGCTCCGAGCTAATAGAACAGAGCCTGATGTGGGGCCTGAACCCACAAACCGTGAGATCATGACCTGAGCCAAAGTTGGATGCTTAACTAACTGAGCCACCCAGGTACCCCTTTTTAACCCTTTTTCTAAATCCAAATGGACCAATCACTTAAGTAGGGCAAGCATTCAGTGTTCTCTGCATCTTATCCCATGAATAACACTTATTTTCCCACAACTTCCAAGAATTTGAACAATGAATGATTCTTGGAATAAGACTAAATCATGGCTGACTTTCCTCAATTCTCTTATGAAACCTTTAACCTACTTGCTTTCCGCAGAATAGCCATCTTGAACTCTTTCCATGTTGCAATGTTGTAATAAAGGTTTAATTTGATTGGTCTTTCTTCTTCCACATTTATGATAACTATCTATTAAATATTTCCTGGTAGAGGAAATATATGAGGATCTAAGGTTTTTTTTCCATTGTCCCTAAGCATGTCAACAGTTCAAGAATTACACTGGATGTGACCATAGGTCTCCCAACTACATACACAATAAAGACCTGGTCAAAACACGCCAGCTCAGCTCCATGGCAAGTTGGTGAAACAATTATACTGTGTTATCTGCTGCACTACCTAGCTTCCCCCTTCAAAACGCAGAACCTCATTTCCTACTTAGCACACTGGCTCTGACCTTTTACAACTCAGACACCTCTTGTGGAACTGATCTTGGTCAAAGAGAACGTACTCCCCAAGGCTCTAAGGTCTTCCTGGTGTTACCATGCATCCAACAACATGACGACACATTACAAAGACTGTAGTGAGACCTGTATCTTACATTCCTTTGTGCCCTTTATTCATGGCCTTTGTCACTGATCTTGGTTATTATCTGTAAAATTCATTAACATGTCTGAAGGCTGTCACAGAATCTTGGGAAGGGATTCAGTTCCAAACAGCTCCTCTAGGTACTGATGGTCTTTTGCAAAAATGTACACAGCTTCTTCTTTATGCCACGTCTCTGGTATACTCCCCACTCAAATAAATGATATTGAACTATGAAAAAATAAATATTAAACTATGATGGATTTTAAGCAATGAGCATTTCAGAAAAATTTTGAAACAATGCCAACCTTGTAAAAAAAAATCAGTACACCAAATTGGTCTTATTATTCACCAGTCTCTGTGATTGTTATATATCACAAAGCCTTAATAATCAATATAAATCTATATTAATACTGTGAATAGTATTATGGGCTAGAGAAAGCCTTCTTAGTCGTGCAGGAATAGAGTTATGAGGACGGGTTTTAAAAGTCAGCCCATCAGGGTTTGTCTCAATTGCTAATGTTTATAAAACAAAAAAATTTAACCGAAACCATATTTTGAATTGACTAAGACAAACGACCCAATTTCTTTTCCCAAATCAAATTAGGCAAATTTACAACATCTGTCATGTGTTTATGTTTTGCAGATCACACTGTGAAACTGGAGGCATTGTAAAGTGGTGGTACCAAATGGGCCAACAATAAAACCAGGAGCTTAGAAAAATAAAAGATAAATAAATTTCAACAAGAAAACAAAAATAACTCAGAAAGAAAGGCAAAGTGATGTCTTTATGATGACAACTTGCTCTTAGAGTTTGAAAAAGTGAGAAGAAAAAATCAAGTTCATGAATACAAGGCATCTTGATGTAAAAACCAGAAAAATTAACATAAGTTACAAAGAACAAATATATCAAGAAAAAAAGGAATAAGATAGAATAAATTTATATTTTAAGGAGGCAACAGAACTAATTCAATGAGTGGTTGAGAGTAGAATGTATATTTTGTGTTAATCTTGGGCAATAGAACCAGAGGTATAAAAGGGGGAAATGAGGATTGAACTGTAAATGTACCAATCACATTAATGTCAATGTTTAGCCTATTTTTACCATTAGCTCTGTAGGAGTAATAAAAATTATAACAATGACACTCAGGGAAAAGAATTATATCAATGCTTGCTTTTAGTATCAAGGCTATGTGGTTGGCCAAGTCCTCTTAATAAAAGTTCATTCTTTTAGAAATTTCAACAAGACTCCATGAGGCAGAGTAATATCAGTGACAAAAACAACATTCACATAGAGTTTTCACTACATGTCCAAATACTGTTTATAGTGTGAAAGTATATTCAATTATGTTTCATTAAATAAGAGTGTAGAAGGCAACATACTTTGACATGTGAGATTCCAAATTTAAAAATTGTATCAGTCTTTTTGCTTGGCTTCTCCATCTCTGAAGAGTGTTGTTTGGAAAGCAGACACTCTTAATTTTGAAGAAGTCCAATTTAACACAATTTTCTTCTTT
This sequence comes from Helogale parvula, assembly GCA_004023845.1. Classification (NCBI taxonomy): domain Eukaryota; kingdom Metazoa; phylum Chordata; class Mammalia; order Carnivora; family Herpestidae; genus Helogale; species Helogale parvula. The sequence goes on along the minus strand of PJEM01007915.1, from coordinate 71,165 downwards.
GGGTTGTGGTTCTGGCATCTTCTTAAAGAAATTTCTGTGTGCCTGTGTCTGTTTCTTTCCTCTTTTAAGAACACCAGTCATATGGGATTATTTTAGTTTTGAAAAATATTTAAAATATTTGTACATAAATATTTTATTTAAATATTACTTTAGCTTCTAAAATATATTGTAGATTTTGATCCCTCTCTTCTTAAAGAATTTCCTAAATATTTCAATGTTTCTTTTCCAAATATAATTTTATTTAAGAATATTTCATCAAGGATGCCTGGGTGGCTCTGTAAGTTGGGTGTCCGGTTTTGGCTGAGGTCATGATCTTGCAGTTCGTGGATTTAAGTCCCTCATAGGGTTTTTATGCTGAAAACTCAGAGCATGGAGCATGCTTCAGATTCTGTGTTTCCCTCTTTCTCTCTGCCCACCCCCCCAAACTAGTGCTCTCTGTCTTTCAAAAATAAATAAATGCTAAAAAATTTTTAAAAAGGATGCTTCATCAAAAGAACTATTTTAATCTAATACGACTGAATTCATAAACTGTTTTGGAAATGATTATCTTCAATAGTGAGCCATCCAATTCAATCAATTAATAACTAGTTATCAATTAGTAAAAGCCAATTCAAATTGAAAAATAAATATAATTTAATGGCTTATTTAAAAAAAAGGTGTGAAGGTACCACTTCACGTTAGGAAAGGGATCATTGCCTGGCTCAGATTATAACACAACAGACTATTTTTCCTCTATACTTTGACTCAGAATCGACTTCTTTCTCAGGACGGAATCATTAATCATGCCACCAAAAAATAGTTGAAGTAGCTTCCTGGAGCTTGGGCTGGAGGGAATACCATTCCAAACTAGATAAAACATAGTTAGAAATGGAATTCCAAAATAAATGAGGGGTACAGTTACCAGAAAGTCATTCTTAACCAAATTATACCTCATAGACATGTCATGATGGCAAATTAATTAGTAACATCTGATGTTAGCACTTTCACAAATACTGACATAAATATAGTATTATTAATATGACATTAATCAGCAGGAGAGGAAAAAACCTGAAATAACAATAAGCAGTGGTGTCTAGTAAATAAGGTACAGTGTACACGGAGCTGATGCAGAGATAGCTTCTTTCCACTAGAAACTATACTTGACTTTTATTTTATCAATTGTAGTTATTACCTTATTAAATCTAACTCTGCAGTAGCATATGGTGACCCAATTCCAGACATATTGAATACCAGTAATAGATGCAGTGATTGAAAATCTGCATTTTTACTGCAGCACCCTATAATCCCATAAACTACGCTGTGCGATCTGGGTGTAAGGTAGAGGCCGGCTTTCCAGTAGCCAGTGATATAAAGCACACGGTGAATGGTAAGGGTCTTACAAATGTTTGCATTATTAAGAAGAATTGCTCAAAAATAGAAATGAACAATATAATATCCAACATTAAAACAAAAAAAAACAAAGCAGTAAAGATAAATCATGTAACTTTTGTTAGATGATGACTATTTTTTTAAATATTTTATTGTCAAATTTATTTCCATACAACACCCAGTGCTCTTCCCCACAAGTGCCCTCCTCCATCCACCACCACCTCTTTTCCTCCCTCCCCCTTTCCCTTCAACCCTCAGTTCATTTTCAGCATTCAGTAGTCTTTCAAGTTTTGCATCCCTCTCTCTCCCCAACTCTCTCTCCCTCTTCCCCTCCCCCTGGTCCTCCATTAGGTTTCTCCTGTTTGACTATTTTTATATCGAGTAAATCAAGCTAATGATTTGTGATCCATCTTCACCCTCAACACAGCAAGAAAAAAGGTGATATCCATCAAAGAGTTTTATGAAAAACAGGTGGAGTAAATGCAGTGAAGAAAGCAGAGGTGAAGTGAATAGAATAGTTTCCTGTGAAACAGATTCCTGTAAGACAGGAAACAGGTGTGTTCAGCTACTTGACTATATCTTTTAATTCCTCAGCATATCATTCATTTCCACGGGACAGGAAGACACAAACTATATCATTTTAATTATTAAAAAAACTAGATAATATTTATATCTAAATTTAAATGTAGAGTCAAGTATCAAATAATGCCAATGATTTAAATCATCTGACAAGAAAGAGCCATATGCTTTTCTCAGCCAATTGAGTTAAATTCTTTTATTACATGAGAACAAATCAATGCATAACAGGTTATGTTAGTATTTAGCAAATAGTACTATAAGTCTATTATTAATACTTAACAAAATTTGTCACAAGGAGAGTTTAAAAATAAAGAAATGATAGAAGTTGCAGCCTCTGGTGAGGAGAGTGTGGAAAGGGTACTTCAGTTCTTGACACATAGTAGGTATTTAATATTTTCTGACTACACGAAGGTAGCAAATTAAAGAAACACACTATCTGTTGATAATATCACCCTTCTTTAATCCTCCCTACAGAAGTTATATATTAGGGCCCTGCATTTATAAAACATTGACCTCATTGCTGCTAAGACTTTCAGGCAAAAGTGTGAATTTCTTTCATAAAGTTGTAGTTCTCTTTCTAAATTGAATTTCTGACTCCCACAGTCAGAGGATTAAATGCTGAGCTACATTACCAGGGGAGGTGATGGAATCTGCCATTCTAGAACAGTGCATTCTGCTACAGGACGCTTAGATCTGGTGGAGGCCTGTCCCACATGAGACCATGGCCTTCAGGGCTCTCCAGCCCCCAGCATTTTACGTGTCTCCAGGTAAAGAGCATCAGCAGAGGCAGGTTAACTTTCTGCATCTCCTGTTTCATTACTCCCTGATTTGTTGGTCAAACGGGCGTGTGATGATAGACATTCATTTTAATTAGGAAAAGATTACACATTGCCACCGGAGGAAAAGCTCCCTCGCTGTCCTTACCCAAGTCTCCTGCTTCCACACAGAAAGAAGAGTCCTCAAAATATGTATGTATATGTGTGTGGATCAAACAAGACACATATATGTAATGTTACTGCTTCTGTTTCTCTGGAGAACCCTAGTTAATAGAGATGGTATATAAAATAAACAATGTAAATACATTTTCATAAAAGTTTTCAAAAGATTAAAAGGTATTATTCTAATGATTTGCACACTACTTGAATTAAAGACCTGGGCATTATGATCTTATCTGTCTGTCTGTCTATGTATCTATTATCTACCTACCTACCTACCTACCTACCTACCTACTTCTCTCTCTCTCTCTCCATCTATCTACTTATGTTCTGTACTATGCTACTTTTTAAAAAGTTTCTTTATTTTGAGAGAGAGAGAAAGAGAGAGAGCACCCATGCACACAGGGAAGGGACAAAGAGAGTGAGCGGGTGAGGGGCAGATAGAAAGGGAGAGAGAGAATCCTAAGCAAGCTCTGTGCTGTCAGCATGGAGCCTGATGTGGTATTCGATCTCACCAAAGTAAGATCACAGCCTGAGCCATAACCAAAAGTTGGACACTTAACTGACTGAGCCACCCAGGTTCTTCCATTATGATCCTTTTAAAAAATCAACAACAAAAATGCCTGGGTGGCTCAGTTGGTGGCTCTGTTGGTTAAGCATCTGACTTCAGCTCAGGTCATGATCTCTCGGTTAGTGGGTTCAAGCCCTACATCGGGCTCTGTGCTTACCGCTAGCTCAGCGCCTGGAGCCTGCTTCAGATTCTGTGTCTCTTTCTCTCTCTGCCCTCCCCTGTTCATGCTCTGTCTGCCTCTCAAAAAAATAAATGTAAAAAAAATTTTTTTAATCTACAACACACACTTTTCAACATGGCAGAGAAGTCGGGGGACTCAAAGTTCCCTCATCCCTCAAATATGGCAGTGTTGAAGCCAGAGGACTTGGAATTTCCAGAGTCCAGGCTTCAGAGTGACAGAGACTTCTGCCATGGGGACCACTTAGCAGGCCATAGGGTCACTTCAATGAACAAATCAAAACATACCTGGTGGAGGGTCCAAACCACCATTATGAGTAGAGAGATAAAGCAATCAGAGTCACAACAAAAGAGAACACATAATACATTCCAAAAACGCCTCCTGTAGGGCCAGGCCGTGATAGTGTATGACTCCTCCTTAATATAGCAGTGCTCACAGGTGCAGGGCACATAACAAGATTTTAAAACACAGAAGGGACAGAAAACTAGCCAAAATGATGAAACAGAAGATTTTCCTCAAAAGAATTGCTCAAAACAGATATAACCAATATATCTGATCAAGAATTTAGAATAATAGTCATATGATAAATCGCTGGGCTTGAAAAAAAGCATAGAAGACAGCAGAACATATATTGCTACAAAGATCAGGGAGCTAAGAAATAGTCATTACAAATGCTGTAAATGAGGTGTAAAGTAAACTAGGTGTAGTGACAGTAAGGATGGAAGAGGCAGAGGGGAGATTAAGTGAACTAGAAGATAAAATTATGAACAATGATGAACCTGAGAAAAAAAGAGATTAAAAATACTAGACCAAGAGGGGAGAATCAGAGAATTAAGTGATTTAATGAAATGTAATAATATCTGAGAAATGGGCAGAAGGTGTACTTGAACAAATTATAGCTGAGAACTTCCCCACTCTGGGAAAGGAATCAGATATCCAAATACAGTAGGCACAGAGAACTCCCTTCAGAATCAACAAGAATAGGTCTTCTCCATGACACATTATAGTGAAACTGGCAATATACAAAGATAAAGAGAGAATTCTAAAAGCAGCTAGAGAAAAACAGGACTTAAACTACAAGGGTAGACACATAAGGGTTGTAGGTCTGTCCACTGAAATTTGGCAGTCCAGAAGGGAGTGGCAGGAAATATTCAATGTGCTGAATAGGAAAAATATGCATCTAAGAATCCATTGTCCAGCAAGGCTGTCATTCAGAACAGAAGGAGAGATAAAAGCTTTCCCAGACAAACAAAAACTAAATGAGTTCATGACCACTAAACCAGCACTAAGAGATCCTGGGGGGTGGGGGGACTCAGTGAGTGGAATGCTGCATAGACTACAAATGTCTAGATACATCACCACAAGCATGAAACCTACAGATAACACAATGACACAAAATCCATATCTTTCTATAAAAATGCTGAATGTAAAAGAACTAAATGCTCCAATCAAAAGACATAGTATGTCAGAATAGATTTTTAAAAAATCCATCTATATGCTGTCTACAAGATCCCTATGTTATACTTGAGGACAACTTTGAAATGAAAGTGAGTGGATGGAGAATCATTTATCATACACAGTCAAATTAAGCTGGAGTAGCCATACTTATATCAGAAAAACTAGATTTTAAACTAAAGGCTGTAACAAGAGATGAAGAAGGACATTATATCATAATTATGAGGTCTACCCATCAAGAAGAGCTAAAAATTATAAATAATTTATGTCCCAATTTATGCCCTAGATATATAAATCAATTAATCACAAACATAAACAATCTTACTGATAAGAGTACAGTGATTATAGGTGAATTAAATATTCCACTTACAGCAATGGACAGATAATATGGGCATAAAATGAACTTAGAAACAATGGCTCCGAATGATAGACTGGACCAGGTAGACTTGACAGATATATTCAGAACTTTTCATCCAAAAGCAGTAGAATACACATTCTTCTCAGGTCCACACGGAACATTCTCCATGATAGATCACATAATGGATCACAAAACAGCACTCAATAAATATGAAAGAATTGAAATCATACCAAGCATAATTTCAGATCACAATGCTATAAAACTTGAAATGGAACACATAAAAAAGTTCGGAAAATCCCCAGATACATGGAGGTTAAAGAGCATCCTGCTAAAGAACAAATGGGTGAACCAGGCAATTAAAGAAGAAATTTAAAAATATATGGAAGCAAATGAAAATGAAAACATGACAGTCCAAACCCTTTGGGATGCAGCAAAGGCAGTCCTAAGAGGTAAATAAATACGTGGCAAACCAGCCTTTCTCAAAAAATAAGAAAAATCCCAAATGCAAAATCTAACAGCACACCCAAAGGAACTAGGAGTAGAACAGCAAAGAAACCCCAAGGCCAGGAGAAAAAGAGAAATAATAAAAATTAGAGCAGAAATAAATAATATACAATTTTAAAAAATAGAACATATAAATAAAACAAAGAGCTGGGTTTTTTTGAAAAAATAAACAAAAGTAATCAACCACTAGACTTCTCAAAAATAAAAGAGAGAGAACCCAAATAGATAATATCACAAGTGAAAGAAATGACAACCAACACCACAGAAATACAATTATCAGAGAATAGTATGAAAAATTATATGCCAGCAAATGGACAACCTGAATCAAATGAACAAACTCCTAGACACCCACACACTACCAAAACTCAAACAGGAAGAAATGTGAAAATTTGAACAAACCTATAAGTAAAGAAAAAATTGAAACAGTTACAAAAAAATCTCCAAATAAGTAAGAGTCCTGAGCCAAATCGCTTCCCAGGGGAATTCTACCAGACATTTAAATCAGAGTAAATATCTATTCCTCTCAAGATGTTCCAAGAACTAAAAGTGGGAGGAAAGCTTCCAGACTCATTCTATGAGGCCAGCATTACTTTGATTCCCAAACCAGATAGAGACCCTACAAAAAGGAGAATAACAGGTCAATATCCCTGATGGCCATGGGTGCAAAAATTCTAACAAGATACTAGCAAATTGAATTCAACAGCATATTAAAAGAATTATTCACCATGATCAAGTGGGATTCATTCCCGGCCCGGGCTGCAGGGCTGGTTCAATATTCGCAAATTAATCAAAATGATACATCACATTAATAAAAGAAAGGATAAGAACTGTATGATCCTGTCAATAGATGCAGAAAAGGCATCTGTCAAAATATAGCATTGCTTCTTAATAAAAACCCTCAAGAAAGTCAGGATACAAGGAACATAGTTAAACATCATAAAAGCCATATATGAAAAGCCCACAGGTAATATCATCCTCAATGGGCAAAGACTGAAAGTTTTCTGCCTGAGATCAGGAACACGACAGGGATTTCCACTCTGAACACTGTTGTTTAACATAATGTTGGAAGGCCTATCATTAGCAATCGGACAGCAATATGAAATAAAAGGAATTCAAACTGACAAAAAAACTTTCACTTTTTGCAGATGACATGATACTCTACATGGAAAACCAGGCAGACTCCACCAAAAATCTGCTGGAACTGATACATAAATTCAGCAAAATCACAAGAATCAAAATCAACATACAGAAATTAGTTGCAATTCTATACACTAATAATGAAGCAACAGAAAGGGAAATCAAGAAATCGATCCCATTTACAATTGCACCAAGAACCATAAAATACCTAGGAATGAACCTAATCAAAGATGTAAAAGATCTGTATGCTGAAAACTATAGAAAACTTATTAAGGGAACTGAATAAACAAAGAAATGGAAAAACATTCCATGCTCACAGACTGAAAGAACAAATATCGTTAATATGTCAATACTACTGAAAGCGATCTATACATTCAATACAATCTCAATCAAGTTTGCACAGGCATTCTACTCCAAGCTAGAACAAACAATCATAAAATATGTATGGAACTACAAAAGGCTCCAAATAGCCAAAGTTATGTTGAAAAGGAAAACCAATAATGCATCACAATCTCAGACTTTAGCTTCTCTTACAAGGCTGTGATCCTCAAGAAAGTATGGTATTGGCACAAAAACAGACACATAGACCAATGGAATAGAATAGAGAACCCAGAGTTAGACCCACAAATGTAGGGCCAACTAATCTTTGACAAAGCAGGAAAGAGTATCCAATGGGAAACTGGACAGCAATATGCAGAAGAATAAAACAGGACCACTTTCTTACATCATACACAAAAATAAACTCAAAATGGATGAAAGACCTAAATGTGAAACAGGAAACCATTAAAACCCTAGGCAAGAACCTCTTTGACCTCAGCCTCACCAATTTCTTGCTCAACACATCTCCAAAAGCAAGGGAAATAAAAACAAAAATGAACTATTGGGACCTCATCAAAATAAAAAGCTTCTGCACTGCAAAACAAAACAAAACAAAACAAAAAAAACCAAGAAACAAAAGTAAAAGGCAACCAAAGGAATGGGAAAAGATATTTGCAAATGATATATTGGATAAAAAGTTAGTATCCAAAATTTATAATGAACTTACCAAACTCAACACCCAAAAACCAAATAATCTAGTGAAGAAATAGGCAGAAGGCATGAATAGTTACTTTTCCAAAGAAGACATCCAGATGGACAACAGACACATGAAAAGATGCTCAACATCACTTATCATCAGGAAAATACAAATCAAAACTACATCGAGATGCGACCTCATACCAGTCAGAATGGCTAAAATTAACAACTCAGGCAACAATAGATCCTGGCAAAGATGTGGAGAAACAGAAACCCTCTCGCACTGTTTGTGGGAATGCAAATTGTGCAACCACTCTGGAAAACTGTGGAGAGTTCTCAAAAAATGAAAAATAGAACTACTCTATGGCCCAGAAATAGTACAACTAGGAATTTATCCAAAGGGTACAGGAGCACTGATTCATAAGGGCACTTGCACCCCAATGTTTATAGCAGTACTTTCAACAATAGCCAAATCACGGAAAGAGCCTAAATGTCCATCAACTGACGAATTGATCAAGATGTGGTTTATATATACAATGGAGTACTACATGGCAATGAGAAAGAATGAAATCCTTTGCAGCAACATGGATGGAACTGGTGGGTATTATGCTAAGTGAAATAAGTCAGTCAGAGAAGGACAGATATAATATGTTTTCACTCCTATGTGTAACTTGAGAAACTTAACAGAAGACCATGGGGGAAGGGAAGGGGAAAAAATAGTACAGAGAGGGAGGGAGGCAAACTATAAGAAACTCTTCAATACAGAGAACAAACTGAAGGTTGATGGGGGGAGCAAGGGTAAGGGGAAAATGGGTGATGGGCGCTGAGGAGGGCACTTGTTGGGATGAGTGCTGTATGTAAGTACTGTAAGTACTTTATGTAAATGATGAATCACAGGAATCTACCCTCCAAAACCAAGAGCACTCTATATACACTGTATGTTGGCCAACTTGACAATAAATTATAATAAATAAATAAATAAATACCCACTAGTTATTATATTGCTAAACACAAAGTATTTTATAATTTTAGCAAATATTTAAATTTTGCTTATAGCTAAATATTTTAACAGAGATTAAGAAATATTTTATGGGGAAAAATATCACATATCCATTATTTAAAAATGATTAATATAACCATTTTAGTAACTGTGAAACTGGTTGAAATCAACTATTAACTGCAACTTGAACCATTAAGTCTACTTTTTCTTCACATGGTGTTTTTTGTGGTAAGTATAGGTTTCTTGCAATTTTCCACTATATTGTGATGCATACTACGGTGAAATATATTTTGCTTAGTCATATGTATGCCTGCTTATTATGCAGGTAACATAGCTCATGTGATTCTATGTGTTATTGAGGAAGTTACTTCTCTTCAATCTTAGATTAGAAAGTTATAAATAAAGGCATTTATATCATCTAGGTAAATAAGTATTTTCAAAGTTACTAAAATATATACTTATCAAATAGTTTCAAGGATTGACATCCATATCATGTGTAACACATCTTTCATGACAATAGTTAGCACCCTAATGGATATTATTTTTATTCCATATCATTTAGTAATGACATTTGAAAATTTTGGAGTCGTCCAGAATATACTCTAGAAATGGTTAATCTATTGTAACACCTCATCAAAACTGCTAGCCATCCTTTGGATAGGTTCATCTAAATCTAACACTATAGAAAACAAATTTTCAGCAGAATCTGCTAGACATATCTCAGAGTGGGGCAACTTTCATTCAGAAATGCAGCCTGCTCTATGCGCACCAGCATCAAGCTCTAGGAAGCACCATATTAATTCTGGAATTAGCAATTGCACGCAATTTGTAAACTCACTCTTTCTCTAAAGATCTCATGAAACAAATTGACTCTGCAAATAGATTTTTCTCCTCCTTTTAGTTACCTCGAAGTGCTATACTTAGGGTCATTCAATTTTTAGCTAGTAGTCTTTAACCTAAAGTTCCAATGGAGAAATGTGTTATGAGTCAAAGTTCTAATTATACTCAAGCTCTGTCAATAACCTAATACACAAGTGTAAAAAAAGGTGCTTATTCTTCCTGGGCCCGAGCTTTCTCATGTGTAATAGGAGAGAGTTTGATGGTTCATCCAACTAACAATCCCATTCTAAAAATCTATGACTCTGTGGAACAGAACTTCTAGTTAGGATAGCTGCCAGAAAACCTACAGTAAAATTTCAAGACACCTGATAACAACCCTATTTTCAATTAAAGAATGATGCTCTAAGGTGAGTCGTAGGAAAAGTAGAAATTAGGGAGGAAGATGAAAAAACTCAAGTGGATAGATGGATGGAGAGATAGGTTAAGAAAGACATAAAGGGAACAAGATGAAGAGAGACCACAATATGTCAAGAAGATCACATTTTGGAACAGACTTAGTTTTCAGTTCCTTTGATGAGACACACATTTATGTATTTCCTCGAGTCTCAATTTTTTCTACCCTGCAAAATGGAAATAATTTCTCCCCCAAGGTTAGTCTGAAAGTTAAAAGTATATATATAAAGGAACTAGAATGATTGGTTTTTTTTTTTTTACTTTCCTATATTTAGCTATCTCTTCTAGTTTTTTTTCTTTTGTATCAAGACGAAAAATCAGAATAAATTCTAATTTAAGGTAAATATGTAAAAGAGAAATTAACTCTGGCTGCAATGTATGGTTGGGCAGCCAAGTAAATGCTACATGAGATAAAGCAGCAAACGTTGAGCTCCTGGAACAGAGTTCTCCTTTGGACAGCAGCCACAGCTGGGGTTCTGCAGTGAGAACGCCACTTCCAGTGCAATTAGGTTACATAAATTATCTACGCAAGTGGCATAGGGCTTATGAAATATGTGTCTTAATGAAGCACACTACGCGTCGGCACTATCATAGTGAGTATTGGCAAGATTATTCATGTTTAAACCTTGTGCTTTTGATTTTTTAATCAGGAAAACACGTGTCTTTAGTTTCATGCGGTCGTGTTTTTTCCAGGATTCTACTTGCTAAGAATTTTCACGAGCTCTTCTAGGAGCGGTAAAAGTTAAGCCTCATTTCATTTATTTTATTGTTTTCAGTCTGTGATCTGTGTACCACCTGCATCAGAATCATTCAGGGTCCTTGCTAAAAATGCGGTTTCATGGACCTTATCCAGACACTGAATCAGATTCTCATGGACATGTTCCCCAAGAATTTGGAATTTTCAACAAACTCTCAATGAGAATTTCATTCATTATCATTTTTAGTGAATGCTCACTTATAGAGCCAGTACAATATAGAAGGAAGAACAGCTAGACCAACAGTTGGAAAATCCAAATTATCTTTGCAATTCTGGACACTGTGATTCTGTAAACATTGGCAGGCCCTCTTTGGGTAGGGTGAGCGTATTACGCCCTGCCAACCAGAAGCATTTTGATGTGAATCAGTTACTGCACAAGCAGAAACTAGAAAAGATTCTACGTAAAATAAAATGTATGCTTGCTAAATTTGAGTCTGTTCCCTCATCTATAAAAACAGCCAATGAATTCTAAGGTCATTTCCCAATACTAATATTTAACAATTCCAGCAGATGAATATACTTATTAATATTCAATGCCTTTTTTTGATTGAAACTATTCAAATTATTGATAGCCAAGGGAGTCAGTTCAGATGCTGATCCAAAAGAATTCATCCCCAAACCCACACAGTTAAGCATGCTGAGTGCATTCTGATACATGCCCCACATACCCACGTTGGGTCAAAGTGGAGACCCATTGCTATCACTATCATAGCATTGTGGAACACGAGTGTCCGGAAGAAATAAGAGAATGAAGAAAAAAGAGAATTATGCCTTGTTATACGGCATCAGGTTTAAGATAGGTATCCATTCCCTCATTCTTTGTTTCTTCAAAAATATGGACTTGGCACCGACTATAGAGTAGGTATTCTCCTAGGTTTCAGAGATACAGTAACAAAGACATGGAGTCTGTTCTCTTACAAAATAAATCGTACTGATAATCTTTAGGCACTGCAGGCTCAATTGGTAAGGGTTGTCTGACTGCCCATAAAAGCCTACATTTCACACTCCACATTTTCTTACCTACAAACGTCATTCAGAGCACCATTAACATATATAATAACACACATAAATCGAATAGAGAGGATGACAGCTTGTGTTTGAGTTAGGGGAGGCTGTATGAATGTGATCTCTCATTAATAAGGTGTATAACAGTCCTTGTAGGCTTCTGGGGAACCTGTCCACAGTGTGCATGCTCTGCTGGCTACGTCTTTGCTCCTCATTCTTCCTGCCAGAAGAGCTGCTTGAGCACAGAAGGTGCCATCGGCAGACCAGCTCACCGTGGCTGTACAGGAAGTCAGAAGGATCTTGGACTACCTGCAGACTTGCCATCATTCATGGGAAATCATTATAGGCCTAACAGTCACATTTCAAATGTATAAAAGGACCAAGAACTTAATGAACCATATACTAGCAACTACAGTTGCACAAGTACACAAAATAAATCCAGGAATTCTGTATTGATGATACTTCTGATTTTCAAAACAGAGAAGTGTTCCTTGGCTTTCTTGGTTCCTAAGAAAAGTGTGAATATTTTCAGATATATAAAGTGGCTTGAGACAGTTTAAGATCCAGATATTACAAAACCAATAATAAACTAGCTTCAAAAATAAAACACTCTCCTATCTTAGCATTAAAGAAAAACGTTTGCCGATTTATACTATAGAAACTACATATTTTATATTGTTTCCCTTAATAAGTGAAAACAGTAATTATATACTGATAGAATCTAATGATTTCTAACCATGTAGAATATTCCTTATAGTTTAAGCATTCATTATTTTATTAGAGAACTTATCTGTGAGACTAACAGCAAGCTCATCTCAAGTTTGAGATTCCAAAGAGAATAACAGCCAGAGTTACATTATGCTAAAGTCTGGAAAAGTCTGGAAAACACTGGAAAAGATGGGATGGTGAGGTTCTGTGATGCATGTATGTATTACACACAGGAAGCATGTAATATCTAAACCCACTTACAGGGGAGGTAAGTTAAGGCAGTAGAGTTAGTTATATTATTTAACATTTATAAAATCTAAATTATAGTCATTCATGTTCATTTTTCTTTTTTTATATTCATTTTTTCATTTTTCAATAAAACCCCTGCATTTTAAAAATCAGTACTCAATATTCTCTAGGATATTTAAAGTCAGTACTCAACATATATTTTTCCCTTCATATGTTATAGTTGGGCACATACACCCTATGCCCAGAGCACTTAATGCATCAGAAGCCAGTAGGTGTAACAGGGAACTAGATTCCTTTGGGGAAATGAGATAATACGGAGGTTGACCCTGGTCTAGGAGTCAGAAGGTCTCCTTCCTAGGTTTATTCTTTCTCTGGCTAATGTTGAAGAAATCACTTCACTTTGAGAAGTCTGAGCTTGAAAATGTATACTGTTCTTTCCAGTCCTCATATTCTCTCAGGGTGGCAAGGAGGCATCTGGCTGACCACCTCGCCTTATTGTATATGTACTGGAGGGGGAGTGAGGACCTATTTGTGGTTGACAATAGTATTGTCAATAGACAATACAGGCAGACACATGTATTCCAACTCCCTGGAAGACGAAACATGTTGGTTGAAGTGTATTACAGAATTTAATGTCTTGTAGAAATGTATTCTGTTCAAGTTCTGTTCAGTCTAACCCTTCTGGTTAGCTTTCAGCTAGACGAAGAGTAACACGGACCTTTTGGGACATACTGTGCAGTGTTTTGCCATGACGGCATTCAAAAGAATGTGAGCCCCTAGTAGGATAACTGAAAAAAAAAAAAAGGTTGGAGTATATACTGCCTAGAATGTTGACCCCCCTCTTGGAAAGTGGAATGATTTTATGGAAACAAAAATGGAGATCATATTTTGAAAGAAACTATGAGTAGAATTTAGATATGAAATGCCAAAGAGACAAAACATAATGAACATATGAACACTTTGTTCTATGCTGTTAAGTTCCGCACACTGTTATCAGGCAATGAGGCAGCTCATGCCATGGTCAGTGATCTGCCACTTTGTTGGCCTGGACACCGTCCAGAAGCAGAGATCCTCTCACTTTAATTCTTTGTCACCACTCAAACTTATCTGAGTCTTGTGCTGGTTAGGTACAGCTCCATGGAGAGAGATCCCATCTTCTTTATCAAATGGAGGTAAAATAGAATACATCCACCCCTATCGTGCCCTAACAGCATGAATAAGTTGCATGAGTACATATGGTTCAAATTCCATAGCCTGTATTCCTGCTACAGTGTGTAAGTAAAGATGATATGCGCACCTTACAGAAGCAGAAAAACATACGGGTCTATTTCACAGAAGAGTCTATATCATGCGCTAATAGCACACAGAAGCGGAGCATTTACGGTGCCACCTCTGCACATGCAGCTGTTAGGTGCCCAGGACAGGGGTTAACAACTTTAAGCAGCATACTTGGTTATTTATTTTGCCTACAAGAAGGTATGGCCCCAGGAATATTCTATGTGGGTTCTTGTGCAATGGCTAATAGTTTGGTAATGAATGAAAAGAGAATAAAAGAATCATTAGAAAGGGTGGGCATCGAGATCTCTGAACTGAAAGAGAATAAAATACATTCGCACTCCATGCAAATGTTTGCCAAAAAGAAATCTTAGCAGAGAAGCAGCATAATAATCACATGGACTAGTTGACCCATTCTTCTGATGCCAGATCTCCCCCTCCAATCTTTGTACAAAGCGGCCATGTTGAAAGTGGCCAGTGGTATATGAATAGAGGTTATACATAGACTTGGCACCATGGGCTTCCACTCACATAGCAAGAATAGCTAGTCACTGTTGAGAGCCTAAATTGCTAATTGCAGAAATCTGAACTGAGCCTTGATAAGGCAACATTTCTCTGGGGAGTGAGTCAGCCCGTGGAGCAGGTTGACTCCACTGGACCATTTCTATCATGGAAGGAACAGAGCTTTGCTTTCACAAGCACAGGCACTTTCTCTGCCTGTGAATTTGCTCTGTGTCCACTGTGCTTCTGCCAAAACCAATATCCGTGAAATTACACAATGTCTCTACCTCGATATTCCACACAGCATTGCTTCTGACCAAGAAACTAATCTTACAGCAAATGGAGTGAAATAATGGGCCTTTCCTAATGGAATTCATTGGTCTTAGCATGTTTCCAATGAAATCAGCTCAAAAGTAGTTGACTGGATATACTAGTGGGATAGCCTCCCGGAGGTTTGCTTTCCATGCCAGCTGGGGGCAATGCTTTCTGAACCTGAAATAATGTCCTCTAAGGTATGATTTAGGCTCTAAATCAGTAAGAAATATATTATATTGTTTCTCCCATGACCAAGATTCATGGACCTAGGAATTAGGGGGTAAAAACAGCAAGTGGTTCTTCTATTAGTTCCATTGAGCAATTAGTAAAAACGTTCTTGGGGTTCTGCTAGTAAGTCATCTTAGTTCCCAAGGGAGGAATGCTTTCACCAGGAAACACAGCAAGAGTCTATTAAACTGGAAGTTAGAACTGCCACTGGAGTTTCTCATATCAGTTAGCAAACTGTACTCTTGAGGGCTAGAATGATTGACCCTGACTCTCAAAGGAAAATTTGGCTCCAACAATGATGAGTATATCTACTAGGCAAGAAATATCTTTAGGCCACTCATAAACATATTCACATCCTATGATAAAACGTCAACGGAAAGCTGCAGTATTTCAACATAGGCAGGTGTGACTGAATCAGATTCCCCAGCTATGTAGGTTTGGGTTACGTTATCAGACAAAGACTCACCAACTGGCTAAGGTGCTTGCTAAGGGGAAAGGTAGGTAGAATGGACTGTGGAAAAGGAGATTCATAAACATCAGTTAGAACTACATACATAAAAATGAGGACTATAATAGGTAAATATTTCACTCTTTGATATAACATTTTTGTGCCCAGACTGACTTATTATTTTCTTCCTCTCTCCTATTCCTTATCTCGACACTCTAAATGCACAATATTTACAGATATAACATTTAAGATACAGGATACCAAAGGGATAGTAGAAGTCATCTTGCATAAGAATGATCATCACCCAAATGAGTAAAGGAATCATCTAATTATTTTGGGGGACATAATAAGCATGCTTTTCATTTGTATGAGGAGTAATTGCATCACAGGAGGGGAGAACGTGATTTTGTTTTTGTGTTTATTTGGAAATTCAATAAGGACAAAAGAAGTATATGGGAGGCCAATTCACCAAGGTGGTTTTGTCTTTGGGCAGTTTTGCAAGCTGTACATTCTACCAGAATTCTCCTTCTTCTGTGATTCTGGATTAGGGCTGAATTTAAGAAAACAATGTGTGTGATTTTTAAGTCAGAGCTGAAGCAGCAGTCTTTTTGATGAACCAAAGTTCAGTGCAGGGGGCCACACCTTGTGACGACAACTCACATACATTTTTGCTAATCTGTTAGTTCACCTTGTTTGTATAGACTTGACTTAGGCTTGCAGGTGATATCGCCTTCTGACCCTCATGAGATATTCTCTGACTTCTCTGAGTCCTCAGCTAGGCACTGCCCAGCTCTGTGGGGAAAGCCAGAATCTTCTGCAGGTCACCCACATCATCCAGGTCACAGATGACGAGAAACAAATATGAGGCTCCAGCTTGTCCTCTCACACTTCAGGTCAACCTTTCTGGGTCCCATTTGTATTTTTTCAGCCCTACTGCATGTCCCAACTGCTAGCCTGACAGCGACTTCAGGCTCTAAACGCCATGCAACATCTGCAGTCTGCACAGAGATGTTCACTAGCCCACAGTGCATAAGGCCTAACCCTTATGATAAATTGCTTAGTGTATCATACACAGACAAATAGTTCTAACCCTAACCCTAATAGAGATTATCATTGATATTTTTTTATCCTGCCAAATATTAAGGAGCTAGAAAGATCACATTAGTTTATTTTTCTAATTCTGGCTGGACAGCTCCATTTTGTAGAAAAATGTAGTTTCAACCATGTTTGAGCACTAATTCCACTCTATGCCTCAGAGAGTGGAGAGAACATGAGAGCGTTACACACACAAAACCTATGTACAAGACACCCATCATGCAGCCCCATATGGTTGATTCTGTGAACTGTAGGCTCTCATGGGCTTCCTCAGCCTTGATCCCCCAGGGCTGTGGCTGCTACAGCCAAGGGCTCTTAAGAGTCAAAGTCTACTCTTTCAAACCACAAGATCATGGGCCTCCCACCCTCAGAGAAGCACAAAGCAGGGTTTTGCTCTTCTTCACTCCTATCAGTCCTTGCAAAACCAATTCTCTCTTCAAAGCAAAACCCCCAATCTGGGCAATTTATGCCCATATTCTTAGTATGGACATGACCTAGCTCTTTAACCTTTCTGACAAAAATATATCATATTTTACAAGCCAAAAGCCTCTTAATACTTCCTTTAGATCAAAGGAGTTTCTGGCCTTACAGGCATGGTTGGTAACTTGAAAACAAATAACATTATTTAGGATGACTCAATGGCACAGAACAAGTCTAAATCTCATTGTATTATTCTGGAGGTAGTTGGTAGGTAGGTAGTTGGGTGGATAGTTATGCCCTTTCCTACTCTTAGGGATCTTATAGTTTCCTGTCCACTTCCCTCTATTTCTTTAACTGGAAAGAGAAAAGACTCCATTCTTAGTCCTATCTTTAAATTGTCATTCCATGCTTCCAACTTTGCTCGAGTGGTATTGGAAGAAATATTCACCTGTTTCCCTAGAAAAATCGCAGAAGTCATATGAACACACAAACATCCACCAATATAAGGTGCTTGAGCACAAATTATCTGCTTTGGGACAAGGGAGAAGAATACAGTAAAAATATATAACAAAATCAATTTCTTCACATACTCAGAACGCTTTATCTCAACAAAACAAAACAAAACAATAAGATATTGTAGGAAATTTCAGAGGGGCAACCTCAGTGCAATACAGTCCTGCTTAAATTGAAGTTTCAATTTTTAAGAAGCTGGAAGAAATATGGAACAAGATTCCTTTGGTATATTCAAACATATCTGTATATTGTAAGTGCTGCAGAATTTTTATTCTTGACTTCCTTCAATTAATGTCATTAGATAGCAGCGATATATAAAAATACATACTTAAATTGCTGCAATTAAGGGTATAAAAAGCCAGTCGTTTGAGCATTTCAAGGAAGGTACAATATTCTATACAGCCACATGTGCTAGTGACAAAATAGTCAAATGAATAAAGTACTTGTAGAGCATACTTATAAATGTTGATTAAGACACTTCTAAATATAAACATCAATCTCTGTGAATCAGTCTACAATGTTCAACTCTTCTTAGGTGTACAGCTCTTCCCACTATTGGATTCAGAAACCCAATATTTAAAATGTATCTTTAAGATGATCACACCCACTCTTCTTATTTAATAAATATGCCGCTATTCACATTACTCTGAACTTTTCATTATCTCCTCACTACTCTATCATTAACAAGACATGTCAAAACAAACAGCTAACAATAAAAAAACCACCATCTTCTTCTTGAATTTCCTTGACTCTATAACCATCGCTCTTACATCAGACAAAATGTCCTCCTTACTTCCACCTACCAAGCTTGCACTATGCCTGGCGCTGTACCTATAATGCCAGTATGAAACAAGATTAGCACAAGAATATTTATGGGAGCAATCTTTCTTTTTCTTCAATAATTGGGTTTCATAGTAATAACAAAGCTCAGTAAATTACATATGCCCAATGAAATATATTATCCGTATGTGTGGAGAGTGTAGGAAAATCCCAAAATAAGTTAAAACAGAAAAGAAGTAAAGTGAGTTATTTTGCCCTGCTGTTATCACAGGCATAACATACATTCTTTGGAGGTTGATTACCCAGAGGCAGACATAGATTACTGCCTTTGAGAAGAAATGAAGCAAAAATATGTGAGAAAGAGACCTAAGCTGGTTCTCTCTAACCCCTATCTGCTTTTCTACATCAGGTGTGGGATGGAAGAATATAAAAAGGAATCCCTTCTGACAAAATTCATTTTCAGACTATTCAGATACAATATAAAAACACAACAGGAGCAGAGTTTTCAAAGTAAGAAACAATTTTGCTAGTACCTCTCATAATCAATGTACATAATTGACTTAAAAGAACCAACTTATTTTTATCAAAAGGCCTAAAGAAACAAATTAATTTCAGTCAATTACTTGCTTTTTTATAGATATATTGTGCCTTTTTTAAAAAGTACTAATACGGGGCACCTGGGTGGCTCAGTTGGTTAAGCGATTGACTTTGGCTAAGGTCATGATCTATCTCATAGTTCATGGGTTGGAGCCCTGCGTCAGGCTCTGTGCTGACAGCTAGCTCAGAGCCTGGAGCCTGTCTTCAGATTCTGTGTCTCCCTCTCCTTCTGACCTCCCCGGCTCACACTGTCTGTCTCTCTCTCTCTCAAAAATAAAGTAAAACATTAATTTTTTTAAATAAATAAAAGTACAAATAAAGAACTTTAAAAAAATTTTAATGTTATTTATTTATTCATTTCTTTTTTACAAAATCCAAAGCAGATTCCAGGGTGTCATCATGGAGCCCATACGAAGCTTGAACCCACAAACCATGAGATCATGATGTGAGCTGAAGTCAGACGTTTAACCAGCCTAGCCACCCAGTATCCACACAAATAAAAAAACCCTTTAAAAAATAACAGAACTCAGAATATCTATTCCAGCACTCAAGGTAACTTAAAAGCAGAAATCATATTAGTATTTTCATCTGGTAGTTATTCCATACTCTTAAGTGAGGCAGCATCTAAAATTAAAATTAAAATATCACAATGTTAGTGTTTATTACATTCAAGGATAGCTCTGAACACAGGAGTTGATGATACCATAGGATCATGCCTTTAGTTATTACTAGCTGTGCTTTGGGAATGAGGGAATACCCTTTTCATCATTCACAAAACTGGCCAATGTAGTCAAACAATTAGCTTAATTCAAAAGCAGGAAAAATAATAAACTACTTTTTCATAAGGCTACTACTTTCAAGAGGAGACACAGCAGACTTTCCTAACACATATAAACACAAACAGAGAGACAAAATTAGGAGACAGAGGAACATGTCCCAAATGACAAAACAGGGAAAAATCACAGAGAATGAGCTAAACAGATAAGTAGTATGTTTGACAGAGAATTTAAAGTAAGGGTCATAAGGAGACTCACTGTTCTTGAGAAAGAGTGGAGGACCACAGCGAGGCACTCAACAAGAGAGAAAACAAAAACTAGTCAGAGATGAAGAACAGAATAAATGATATTAAAAATATATTAGATGGAATAAACAGTAGAAGAAGCAGACCAGCACCCTAGAGGACTAATAGAAAAGATTATTATGAACCAAAGGAAAAAAAAATGAAAATAGGCTAAGGGAACTCCGTGACTCCATCAAGCATAATAAAATTTGCATTATAGGGATCCCAGTAGGAGAGGAGAGAAAAAAGGAGACAGAAAATTTATTTGAAGAAATAATAGCTGAAAACTTCCCAAACATGGAGAAGGAAACAGATATCCAGGTGTGGAAGGCATTGAGGACCCCCCAAAAAAATCAACCGAGGGAGGTCCACATCAAGACATAGAGTAATTAAAATGGCAAAAAGTACTAAGAAAGAGAAACTTTTAAAAATAGCAAGGAAAAGTAAAACGCCCTAAGGCCATCAGCCCGTACTTCAGCAGAAACTTTGCAGGCCAGAAGGGAGCAGCATGGCAGTCAAAGTGCTAAAAGGAAAATAACAACCACAACAGTAACAACAACCACCTGCAACGAAGAATACTCGATCCAGAAGGTTATCATTCAGAATAAAAGGCGAGGTTGAAAATTTCCCAGACACAAGAAGTTAAAAGAATTTATGACCGCTAAACCAACCCTACAAGAAGTATTACAGAGAACTCTTTGTTTTTCGTTTTTTTTTTTTATTTTTTTATGTTTTTTATTTAGAGAGACAGAGGCAGCGTGAGCAGGGGAGGGTCAGAGAAAGAGGGAGACACAGAATCTGAAGCAGGCTCCAGGCTCTGAGCTGTCAGCGGGGCTCGAACCCATGAACCATGAGATCATGACCTGAGCCAAAGCCGGACGCCCAACCAACTGAGCCACCCAAGCACCCCGACAGAGAACTCTTTGAGTGGAAAGGAAAGACTATAAGCAGGAGTAATAAAAGTAGAAAGCGAAAAAAAACGCAAAATTAAATATACTTATAAAAATCAGTCAAGGAATTCACAAAATAAACAATGTAAAGTATGATGCCATATACCTTTAACATTTGTGGAGGAGGGTAGAGAATGGGTACAAACTTAAGCAACCATCGATTTAATATACGCGTCTACATGCAGAAGGTATTGCATACAAACCTAATGGTAAACATGAATCAAAAATCTGTAATAGATATGAAAAAAAGAAAGGAAAAGGAATCCAAGTATTTTACTAAGAAACCCAGGAAACAATGAAAGAAAATAACAAGACAAGAAAAAAACAGAGAACTAAAACAAACAAAAAAAAACCCATAAAACAAATAACAAGTGGCATTAGGTACATACCCACCAATAATTACTTTGAATTTAAATGGACTAAGTGCTCCAATCAAGAGATATAAAGTGACAGAATGGATTAAAATACAACACCTATCTATATGCTGTCTACAGGAGACTCATTGCAAACCTAAAGACACACACAGACTAAAAGTGAAGAGACAGAAAAACATTTATGATGCACATGGAAGTGAAAAGAAAGCCAGCATAGCAATACTTAAATCTAACAACATTCACATAAAGACTGTAATAAAAGACAAAGAAGGACACTACATAGTCATAAAGGGAACAGTCCAACAAGAAGATATAAGAATTGTAAATATTTATGCATCCCACATAAGAGCACTCAAAAACATAAAGCAGTTAAAAATGAACATAAATGTGGTCATAATAATAATACAGTCATTAAAAACTTTTAACACCCTACTTACATCAGTGGATAGATCATCCAAACAGAAAATCAACAAACAGTCACTTCAAATGACATTGTACCATTTGGATCTAACAGATACATTCAGAATATTCCGTCCTAACTAACCAGAATACACATTCTTTTCAAGTGCACATGGAACATTCTCCAGAATAGATCACATATTAGGCCACGAAACACGTTTCAACACATTCAAAAAGACTGAAGTCATAGCATGCATCTTTTTTTCTGACCACAAGGCTATGAAGCTAGAAATCAGCCATGAGAAAAAATCTGGAAAAAGCACAATAGACAGAGGTTAAAGAACATGGTACTAAACAATAAATGGATCAACTTAGAAATCAAAGGGGGAAATCAACAAAACACGGAGACAAATGAAAATGAAAACACCGCAGTCCAAAATCTTTGGGATGCAGAAACAGTAGTTCTCAGAGGGAAGTCATTGCAATGCAGGCTTACTTGAAGCAAGGAAAGTCTCAATTAAACCACCTAAAGTTACACCTAAAGGAGCTATTAAAAGAACAAACAAAACCCAAAAGCAATAGAAGAAAGGAAATAATAGATTAGATCAGAAATAAACGAGGTAGAACCAAACAGACAAAAACACAAACAAACAGAACAGATCAAAGAAACCAGAATCTGGTTCTTAGAAAAGATCAACAAAATAACAAAATTGATAAACCTTTAAAAAGACTAATTTAAAAAAGAGGAGAAGGGAGAATGCAAATAAAATCAGAAAGAGGAACAATACCTGACTCCACAGAAACACACAGATAGTATGACAATATTATGAAAAGTTGTATGCCCATAAACTGGAAAACCTAGAAGAAATGGGTACATACCTAGAAACATTTAACCTCCCAAAATTCAATCAGAAAAAAGAAAAGGAGAAAAGAAAATGTGACACCAATCACCAGCAATGAAGTTAAATCAGTAATCTAAAAAACCTCAAAACAAAATGTCCAAATCCAGACAGCTTCATCAAACATTTAAAGAAGAGCTAATGCCTATTTTTGCCCAACAATTCCAAAAATAGAAGAGAAGGAAAATCCAAATTCATTCTATGAGTCCAACATTAATCTGATACCAAACCCAAACAAGAACACTACAAAAAAAAGGAATTGCAGGTCAATATTTCTGATGAACAAGATGCAAAAACCCTCAAGAGAAAATTGCCAAACCAATTCCAACAATACATTTAAAAAATCATTCAAAATCAAGTGGGATTTTTCCTGAGATGCAAGCATGGTTCAATATTTGCATATCAAGGTGATACATCACATCAAAGCGAGAAAGAGTAACAACCACATAATTATTTCAATAGATGTAGAAAAAGCATTTGACAAAGTATAACATCCATTCACGATAAAAACCCTCAACAAAGTAGGTGTAGAGGGAACATACCCCAGTACAATAAAAGGCCATATATATGAAAGACCCACAGTTAACATTATAGTCAATGGTGAAAAACTGAGAGTTTTTCACCCTAAGATCAGGAACAAGGCAAGGATGTGGACTGTCACCCTTTTATTCAGCAGAGTACTGAAGTCCTAGCCACAGCAATCAGGCAAGAAAAAGAAATAAAACATTTGAACTGGTAAGAAATAAAACTTCTAAAATCACCACCAAGAAACTATTAGAACTAAGAAATAAATTCAGGAAGGATGCAGGATGCAGAAATTTATTCCATTTCTATACATTAATAATAAAGTAACAGAAAGACAAAACTAAGAAAACAATATCAGTTACAATTGCACTGAAAATAATAAAACACCTGAGAATAAATTTAACCAAGAACGTCAAAAACCTGTATTCTGAAAACTATAAAACATTGCTGAAGCATCCACTTGAAGACAACACAGATGGAAAGATATTCCATGCTCAAAGATGGGACATATCATATGATTTCACTCATATGTGGAAGTTAAGAAACAAATGAACAAGGAGAAAAAAAGAGATAAACCAAAAAAGAGATACTTAACTATAGAGAACAAACTGATAGTTACCAGACAGAAGGAAGAAAGGTAGGTAGGGGGTTGGGTGAAATAGATTTTAAAAAAATTTATTTATTTATTTTTAAAGTTTTTTTATGTTTTATTTTATTTATTTTTGAGAGAGAGAGAGAGAGAGAGAGAGAGAGAGAGACAGAATGAGTAGGGGAGGGTCAGAGAGAGAGGGAGACACAGAATCCAAAGACAGGCTCCAGACTCCTGAGCTGGCTGTCAGCAGAGAGCCTGATGCGGGGCTCAAACCCACGAACTGTGAGATCATGACCTGAGTCGAAGTTAACACTCAACCGACTAAGCCCCCCAGGGGCCCCGATAAAGAAAATTTAAAAACTCACCATTAGAGTAGTGTATAGAATTGGTGAGGCACTACCTTGTATGTCAGAAACTAACACGGCATGTTAACTATACTGGAGTTAAAATTAAAAAATATATGTTTGTTCAAATACAGCCACAATATCTCTTTTGTTCCGTCACCTACCACACTTCTTAGAAAATTCAATTTTATACAAGAAAAAATTCATCTACAGGGTGAGGCTTAATGATTTACCTGGAAAAAATCACTCATATAAAGTAATCTCTATGAGACATTCTTCCAAGCATATAGAATTCATGGCTTATAAAATTCATTGCCTTTATGTTTCAGAGCCCAAATATTCAAGAGCCACCCTAAATCAGGGACACCTGGGTGGTTCAGTCAGTTAAGCATCCGACTTCGGCCCAGGTCAATATCTCACCGTTCCTGGGTTTGAGCCTCATGTCACGATGTGTGCTGACAGCTCAGAGCCTGGAGCCTACTTCGGATTCTGTGTCTCCTTCTCTCTCTGCCCCTCCCCTCTCTAAAAAATGAATAAACGTTTAAAAAAATTTTTTTAAGTGATTAAAAAAAGAACCACCCTAAATCCTAAATCAGGTAGGATTTAATAACCTTTGTTAATAAGAATTATAATACTCTCTTCAGAAGTATGTGTGGTATTTTGAGGGGACCATGGTGTGCCCCCCTCTCATTTTCCCACCTCACCCTTCTCATTCCTTTTACATATTGCCACCAACTTTTTCAGGGCCATACATCCAAAGCCAGCTTGTATTCTTCCGTTGCTAGTATCCTCTAATACTAGACGATTGTTGAACTGCAAATATACGACGGCGGTTCTTTCAGACAGCAGTTAGATGAGGACGTGGGCATTCAGGCGACACCACTGCAGAGGTCTTCCCAAGTGTAACTGTGTACCCACATCCTTAATCAGTGTCACTAATGCTGGCGTTTTGGTCAGATTAGAGATACCTTGGAGTAAGCATCCAACCCCTCCCTACATTTAGTTTTCTGGAGTCCAGTCTACAAACGACTGCTTTCCTGCCTGAAAGTAACTGAAGGGAACACGGTTTGCCCGCCGTACTCACCGACTCCTCTCGGCGCCCAAAGGCTCATTCCCTTGCACGCACAGCTCCTGTGTGCGTCTTAGAGGTACGGAAAGCAAATAAATAATGATGCTACTTTGCTTTAGCGACCGAGAACTACTACCCCTGCACTTCCCATCAGGAATGGAGGTATTGCAGAAACGGACGAGATCATAGTATTTCACTCATACTTTTCTTGAGCTCCGCCTGCCTAGGGTCGCCTCCTTTTGTAGGGCCCTTTTTATTTCGCCTATGTGGCAAAGTCTACTTAACAATTCGGGCTTCACTGAAACCAGCTGCCTATTGTAATTTCTCCAGAAAATACTAGGTGGCAAAAAATCAGAAGGCTACAGCACAATATTTTACATGAAATGTTGAAGATTCTGTTTTCCTTAAAATCACCTCTTTCTGAAACAAGCAGGAAAAGCAGCTTCTTTGCAACGATGAACAGAAGCGATCAGTATCAGCAGGCCTCGTCTTTCAGATCCGCCCCTAGCGGAGAGGAGGCATGACACTGAAAGAATGGGTCCTTCGATGCAGTGCCAACTTGGTTCCTGCGCTGGCAACTCAGTATTTGCCACAGAAGCACCACCTCCAGAAAAGTCCTCAGACCACAACCACCTCATCAGAGTACGTGTTTCTATCTCCCATTAGGAAGCAAATGGCCTTTCACCTATAACGATGTCATCACAGAGGGCCACGCAAAGTGCCACCCCAGGCATGCAGAGAAGCTGCCAATCAAGGAGGCTAAGTCGGGCATCAACGTGAGAAGTGAGAGTTTTTGGAAATATAACCAGGGTGATGACAACACAAGACAAAGGCACAGTTACAAGACAGAATTCACAGGGTGCAGTGACTAACTCTGGATGCGGGATGAAAGGGAGTGATTAAAGATGATTCTGGGATTCCTGGATTTGTTCACCTGTGGACATGAGAGGCGCAGACCAAGGAGAAAGGAGCAAGCGTGAGACTGAGGAGGTGTTGCGTTTATTTGTGGATATGCTGAGTATGACGCCCCTGCAGACATAAGAGAGGAGGCATGTTGGGCAGTTTCCACTCTGGTCCCAAAGCTCCTGCGAGGTGACACTTCAAGCCCCCCCCCCATTAACCAGGTTAGCTGGAGTTTTCTCTGCGAACCCCATGCCCCTGAAGAAGTGCACATTGGGAAAGGTTGTCCACAGGACAAGCGACATTTCAGGCAAGAGGAGAGAGGAAATATGAAATCGGTTTTGCTTAACATAAATCAATAATTAATATTTCCTATAAATATTTAATAGATTTCTAACCATATCACTTGAATTATTTAAAAAAAAGAAGTAAGATAAATGTGAGAAGTTACACTTTTCAAAAATGGCAACACAAGGCAGTAAAATGCCAGGCTACGCCATGATGAAACAGACGGCAATCATTAAGCACACAGAGAAAGAAAAAATAAGCAGAATGAGGGCTAATCATTAATGGCTAACTTGCAAAAATAAGGCTGCATATCACCCCCACATGGAACTTATGAATAATATGCAAATTAAAGAAGGGCCAATGAAAATGAGTGTTATGATATTTCTAGGACAATTCAGAGAAATGTTTCAAATTAGCTTATGTTAGTTGCTGTATCACAGGTTTTTAATGCACACCATAAAGAAAGAGTAGCAAGATTATATTCACTGTCTTTGTTTATGTCTCTTGATGATATGGTAGAGAATCTTTGATTAAAAAGAGCAATCAAAGCACCTCTAAAGGTGGACGTTCTAGATCACTGTGGGCTAAACTAACGCAGACCACATTTTTTTTTCTACTAGGTTAGTTGTATATATGAACTTTCAAAGATTAACATAAACTAATACACACGGCACCCAACCATACTATGAAGACTCAAATAATGAAATACTAACTATACATTCTTAAAACCAGAAATATAATGCATGTTAGGAAATATGCTTTCTTTTTAACCATTATGTTTACAGATAATGTAGATATCTGTATTCTGCAATAACAGTTCAGGAAATAGTTTAATATAGTCCAAGATGACCATTCTTTCCTTAGTATCTAAAATTTTAATTCTAATATAGTTAATGTACCGAGTTACTCTGGTTTCAGGTGTATAATACAGTGCTTCAACAATTCCATACATGGCTCCCCTTCAAGTTCATGGTTACCTTCACGCTGAGTAAATAACTAAAATAATAGCTAAACATCTCGTGCCTAATAGTTTGTTTCAAACACATTTTGTGAACTATCATCATCTAACACTAGCCCAGAAACATGTAAGTTTCCAAGCCTGGGGAGGCTTTGCATTATTTTAGTTTATTTACTTTCAATCAGGAAATTGGAAAAGGTTAAATCAAATGTCATTAGCTTTTTACTACCATAATGATGAATTCTTCATGATGCACTTAATTATTTTTAAAAAGATGATACGTTAGGGGCACCTGGGTGGCTTAGTCGGTTGAGCATCCGGCTTCGGCTCAGGTCGTGATCTCACAGTCTGTGGGTTCGAGCCCCGCATCAGGCTCTGTGCTGACAGCTCACAGCCTGGAGCCTGCTTCAGATTCTGTGTCTCCCTCTCTCTCTGCCCCTCCCCGATTCATGCTCTGTTTCTGTCTCAAGAATAAACATTGGGGCACCTGGGTGGCTCAGTCGGTTAAGCATCCGGCTTCGGCTCAGGTCATGATCTCATAGTTTGTAGGTTCAAGCCCGGCGTCAGGCTCTGTGCTGACAGCTAGCTCAGAACCTGGATCTTGCTTCAGATTCTGTACTTCCCTCTCTCAGTGACCCTCCCCTGTTCACACTTTCTCTCTCTCTCAAAAATTAATTTTAAAAAATATAAAAAAGAATAAACACTAAAATTTTTTTAAAAAGATACTTTAAGAATTTCCCTCAAAAACAATAAATAACATGCTTTTAGAAGCTGATGCTTTTATAAAAGAAGATGAATAAAATGTTTTTCTTTTATATTCCTAAAACCAAGATGCACTGACAATATCACTTACTGTTCTTCCAGAAAGAAACTCTATATGTAACTAAGATATCACCATTTTTATGTGCCCAAAATTCCTTCTAAAAGCAAGATCCTGGGGCGCCTGGGTGGCTCAGTCAGTTAAGCCTCCGACTTCGGCTCAGGTCAGATCTCACGTTCGTGGGTTCGAGCCCTGTGTCCGGCTCTGTGCTGACAGCTAGCTCAGAGCCTGGAGCCTGCTTCCAATTCTGTGTCTCCTTCTCTCTCTGACCCTCCCCCTCTCATGCTCTGTCTCTCTCTATATCAAAAATAAATAAAGCATTAAAAAATTAAAAAAAATAAAATAAAATAAAAGCAAGATCCTATGAAATGGAATAAAAGAAAAACATTATTTTCATTAATTATATTGATGTTTCATGGAAAAACAATGGTGAACACAATAAATTTGTGTTTATCATTTTAAACCTGAAACCACAGAGTAAAAATGTATGTTCCATATTCCTGATGCTTCCTCTCATGTTGAAAATTTTTCCACTAGAATGACACTTCTGGCTTCAGCCTACCACCTTCATAGGATATAAGCAATGCCTTTTTTTTTTTTTAATGTTTGTTTATTTTTGATAGAGACAGAGACAGAGCACAAGTGGGGAGGGGCAGAGATTGGGAGGGAGGCACAGAATCTGAAGCAGGCTCCAGGCTCTGAGCTGTCAGCATAGAGCCCAAAGTGGGGCTCGAAATCAGGAGCCATGAGACCATGACCTGAGCTGAAGCTGGACACTTAACCGACTGAGCCACCCAGGAGCTCCAAGAAATGCCCTTATTGGTGGATGAGTTTTAGGAGTTCAAGAAAAGTAACTGAATGTGCTCACTTCAGTCCTTGTTGGTTATTATTTTTTTCTTTTTGAGACGTGAGCGGCCCCCCAGAGCCTCTCCCCATGCTCACAGGGTAAGGGGTGTTGGGTTCAGCAATGGGTGTGACTGTGTGGCTATATTTACTCTTGTTACACATCAAAGTTAAGGTCCCCCCAAATTTGATCAGAGAAGTTGACATTTTGATAATTCTTCATTGAACATGTGAATATTTGTGAACAAGACAGTAAGTGATATATTTAATAATAAATATTTTTATCTAACTCATGTTTTAGAATGCTCATGTCAATGATAATTTAACAATTATACAAAACTATTAAAAATAAATATTATCATAGTGGCCATTTTCCCCTTACTATCTAGGAAAACCTTGACAAGGTTACCCATCGAGGAGCATGGACTGAGGTAATTAAAATAATAATGAAAATGTAGTAATGAATAAAATACAAGCATTCAGAAATAAAAATATATAAAAAGGTTTTTCCTTTCTTCCTGTATTTGGAGTTTAGAAATGAAGCATGCACGTTTAGAATCTTTTTCTGTTTTTTAATAGCAAGCTATCAGGCAAATTCTAAAGAGTAACAATGGTTAAATAAATGATTGTTTTAAATGAAAAGCTGTATATATAGCAAGAAGGAGATTCTGCACTTTAAAAATTACCTTTTACATCTTTAATTGTTTTAAACTGTTATTAAAACTAGACGTTACAAGATGAGAATTAAAATGAATATTTTATAAGCTAGTAGGTATGAGGAATAGGTTAATTAGATTTTTAAGTATATTACCTGAAGCTGGCAAAAATCTAAATTTGAGCCACTAACTATACCTAGATGGCTAGATCTAGATAGAGCATAATTTCTAAATACTATACACAGCCTGTATTTATTACTGTGTTCATGTGTTTCAGACAAAAGAAGAGAAAGCGCTTTACAGAATGAGAATTGATGATGAGCACAGAAGTATGTCGGCTATTTCAGAATAAGTTAGGTCATAGAAGTGCAGGGATGGTTTGGCTTATTTGCATTTCCATAAGAAATTTCTAGAAAAAATCAACCTGTCCAGACTTAATGATGAACCTTACTCTGCAACAAGTGTGACTTGTAAATACAACAGACGCAGCCTTGCCATGTTTGGTACAAGAATGACTCACGCGTTACCACGCGTCATCGAGGGCCCTGCTCTCCACCGTTGAAACTGTCACCACCTCCGCAGGCGGAATGAACTCAGCAGGCTGTGCCCTACACCCTCTCAATCTCCTCCAGCACCGCTGCACTTCAACTCTTCCGAGCGGGACTAACTGCAGATGGCCTGGCAAGATCTACGACGCCAGACTGGATTCTCTCGTCTGCAGGACGCAGGACTGCGCTGCCAGGCCGTCCGGGGCAATCCTTCCAGCCTCCGACCACGTTTAACCTCTTACCTGAACAGTTCCACTCACCAGCCACTGCTCACGCTATTGGATCTCGTGTTTTTCGAATGACTCAGATTTTTTGCTCACCACTAAAGTTTATATACGGCAGCTATAAAAACAGGTACAGTTTGTAGGCTTCTGTCCTCCAAACATTTAGATAGCTGACTGAGGTATCCTAGCAGGAAGGCCTCCTTGGAGTGGCATCCACATGTTTGGAATCAGAGGCCCATCTTTTGAGATAGTTCATGTACGATCATCATACATCATAAGCTGCGTTGTTTTAGTGTGATCATTCTATCTTCTGAACAGGGGAGTCAGCCTTAGCAGTTCCCCGTGTATCCACACTCTGTTCCCTGCCCCTCAGACCTTCACCCATTCCAAAGGGGCACCAATAAAAACTGTAGCTGCCTGAGGATTAACAGGTACCCCCTCCCCAAGTCCTTCCTGTCACTTGTGGCGACCATTGGGTTATTAGATGCTTGGCCATTCAGCAGAAGAATGAAAGAGCAGCATGTGGTCATCAGCAAAAGGGCACATAATTTAAAATTCCCCACATTCCACAGTCACACGTCTACTGCCCCTATCTGGTCGCTTTATATCAGTATCACAAGTAGGCACTATGTTTTTTGAAAGTTGTATAATTTATTTGAATTTGTTGAAAGACAACCACTAGCAGCAATAGGTGATTGTTTGATTGGATCTATTTCTCTTCTCGACTGGAAAAGAACCAACTTCCAATATTCGACCTTATGTCCCTATCTGGGACATAGCAGAGCTGAAATTCTCAATGATTTTTCAATATAATTCTTAGAGAAGCATAGTGGCTAGAGGGGTAGGGGATAGGGACTTTCTTTAATATCACGTGGCTAAATTAATAAGTGGTTATATTTTTATAACTTTTCACTTTCACAAAAAGTTGATTGAAGTTCTCCAGGTTTTGAATTTCATAAAAATTTCCTAACTACAAATAACTTTCATATACATTATTCAAAATTTCCTCCTAAAATGGATGAGATGAATATATGATATTTACAAATTGCTTTTGAAATAATGAACAGCACTTAAAAGACCATTCTAATTTTCTGTTAAAAAAAAAGTTTCTTCCTCAAATGGCTTTATAAATCCTTTTTTTTCCTGATGATTAAAAACAAATGCAGGGCACCTGGGTGGCTCAGGTCATGATCTCAAGGTTTGTGGGTTCGAGCACCACTTCAGGCTCTGTGCTGACAGATCAGAGCCTGGAGCCTGTCTTTGGATTCTGTATCTCCCTCTCTCTGCTCGCACTGTCTCTGTCTCTCAAAAATAAATTTAAAATAATTTTTAAAAAATTTTAAAAAAGAACAAATGCTATCTATGATGCCGTATAATAAAGCTGAATTATAGCTCTAGATAACAGCATTGCTAGTATGCAATTTGGCTTTCGCAGCTTAGTAGGTCTAAAAGGTTTTGATGTAAAAGAAAAAATACATACTTTACTATAAATGAGAAAGTATTTCCAAGTTAGAAAGCCATTGGATTTTATATTTCTCTTATAAAAGTGGAAATTTAATGTGTCAAAATAGCATTTAGTAGTTTTTGTCATATTCTAAAGTAAAAAAAAATTTCAACATAATTCGAAGTATACCAAAATAATTCCACATAACAATAATATGTTGACATCTTAAAGCTGTTGTTATTATTTCATCATGTCATTAAGATGAACATAGGAACTGATGAAGGCAAACCTGGTATCAAATATTAAAACAAAAATCAAGGGACAGTTTTAGATATAGCATTGAGGTTAGAATCAAAGAGTAGGTTAAAAAGACTGGCATCTGTCATTAGGTATAATTTCATGGCTTTGAACTCTTTCCCTGTACAATATGAAGAAAGTTTGCTTTTGCTTTTTAAACTAAATTATTTGAATGAAAGGGTGATATACACTGGTGTTCTAGACTGTGAGCAAACGAGATCATCAATTTGGGCTCTAAGGACATTAGACAAAAGGACATATTAGAGGAACAGTAAAAGATACATGGCTTCAGATATCTCACGGGAAATTACCTTATTTTCCAGATTTGATTCCTTAGTCTAACAATGGAATGTATGTGATATATTAAAAAACAAGAGAAGGGGAAAAAAGAGATGGAATAGAAATAAAAAGTAATATACTGTATAAAGCAAATTTATTTATGATGCAAGTCATGTGCTGGGGCCTTTTGTAGACTGCAGTATAATATTTCAAACCTCAGTGCCTCCTAGAAGGCTGTTATTCACTATTCCCAAACTACACTCATTCCTACTTTGGCCCCCTCGTGGTGCTTTGTTTATCCTTGAAGACAAACCCTTTCTCTTTCTTATTCCTTAGCACTATTAGGCACTCACTGTTATGGATTGAAATATGTCCCCCCAAAAACATATGTTAGAGTCCCTAACTCAGAACGTGTCCTTATTTGAAAATCGAGTCTTTGAGTCTTCACAGTTGTAAGAAAATTAAAATGAGTTTGTTATGGTAAACCCTAACTCAAAATGACTGGCATCCTTGGAGGAAATTTAGACACAGAACACACACAGAGAAAAAACATCATGTGAACATGAGGGCAGAGACTGAGGTGATATTTCCATAAGCCAATGGAGGCCAGCAATCGCCAGCAAAGCATCACAAGCCAGAAGAAAGGTATGGAAGAGAGTCCCCCTCATGATCCTTGGAAGTAACCAACCCTGGAAAAACCTTGATCTTGGACTTCTACCCTCAGTGAGATTATAAATTCTGTTACTTAAGCCACTTAGTTTGTGAAACTTTGTTTCAACAGCCCTAGATAACCAATACACTCACAGAATATTTGGAAAATTTGAGACAAATCGATCTTCACATCGTTATTAGATTTACACTACTGTCTCCATTGTCTAGAAAGAATAAAGCTGATCTTCTGTGATTTTAAGAAAATGTTTATGGTGAAATAATTCAGAAGTCAGAGAGCAGCGGTGTGGTCTAAGATTTATATAATTCAGGAGATCATGCCTGTACCAACACAGATCTTCAAATGCCAATATCAAACCATCAGGATGAAGATGTAATAGAAGTACCTGAATAAGAAAAATATGTGGGAAAAGATGACATTTGGGTATCTGCGATGCAACTAACAAGACTTATAGGACTGTTTCCTAAACATAACCCCACTGGATAAGACACAGGAGTGAGAGCTGCAGGAGAGAACGAAGATTACAGGAAATACAGTGGAAGGAAACAGGGACAAATATGAATCAGTGTCACTGTGGGCATGCTGGAATTCTAATCATTATACTGCATTTAAAAAACATATTCTGAAAGCCAACTGAGAAAGAACTAAGATTATTTAAATGTGTAATTTATTAATTTAGAATATTAAAAGTATAATTAGCTTACAAAAATTCAATACTGAAATGGCTGACTCTTTTCCCCAAGGGTCTAAGGTCAATGCTAACTTGAATGTAAGACTCTAGACACTTAGGGGAAAAGAGTCAGCCAACAAATAGGTAAATGTAGAATATTTACTTCAATGCCTTTTGCCTCATTATGGATTAAACAAGTGATCCTTTCTCTACAAAGTGAAAACACTCTATATCATGATCCTGATCCAATTTTAAAATATGTAGTGTTTTGAATATTATTTGTCAACACGGACAGCTCTGATTTCTGAAATAATATAGGTGAAAATGCTTTTGAAACTATCCAATCCTTTGCAGATATTATATGTTATTTATTTCTCGAGATTCTACCTCTTGGTCTCCTCCTACATGTTGCTCTGTAGGCTCACTCATTCTCCTAGTAACGCATGCAGAAAATCCAGAATGTTCTTCATTTCCTCTGTACATTCAGGTACGTTTCATTGCCCCCTTTACCCTTCATCATCTTCCCACATTATGTACCCCGGCCTTGTTATTACCCCTGACCAAGGAACTTCCTTTGTCTTTTATGAGACTTTCAATTATTTTTTTTAATATATTACCTGCTTCCAGTTTATCACACTCACCATTCTCATTACTGCTTGATTCAACTTCCTAAAATAAAACCTTGTCTACATTCTTCTACTTAGTTCTGTGACATCCACAATTCCTCAGGATAAAATCTCAAAGTCCTATCTTTACATTTGAAGATTTCACATGAGCAATTTCAAACGGCTTATCTATTCAGTGTTCCAAAAATAAACATTACATTTCTAACCTCTTTGATTCTGTGTCCACCATACTTAAAACACACTTAGAAATTTCTATCAGTTCATTTCCTATAATGAAAAATATGGGAGAATATTAACCAAAAAATCAGAATGTAAACATGCACTAGGAATTAGCTGATAATTGTAGCTTTATAAATACACACACACACACACACACACACACACATATATATACCATCTATAATTGCTTTGATTCTACAAGTCAATTATAGAATTAATGATATTGGTAAACATGATAATGACATCCTATAATTATCAAATTAAACAGATTATAGATTATGTAGTTTCATTTGAGCTAAGCTATATTAGAAATAAAGTTTATTAAAATATTAAACATCACTTTGCCCAGATGAAAATATAAGTAATACTTTTATTTTAAAACTATTCATAAGTAAAATCAATTACTTTTATAATCTAAATAAAAATTAAATTTTATATAATTTAAAATATATTTTTAAAAGTCCTCTTTTCATTTTTTTATGTTTGTTTTTTTGAGAGAGACTGGGGGGCGGGGCAGAGAGAGAGGGACACACAGAATCCAAAGCAGGCTTCAGGCTCTGAGCTGTCAGCACAGAGCCCAACACAGGGCTCAAACCCACAGACTGTGAGATCATGACCTGAGCTGAAGTCGGACGCCCAACCAACTGAGCCACCCAGGTATCCCAGAAAAGTTTCTTTTCAAAGCTATCAGAATTCTATTCTATGCACTAATCTCCTAAACACTCTCTCCAGAAAAATCCGTTTCCCCTGATTCTTTTCACTGAAGGACAGTTTTGAAGACATTTAGACAGCTTACTTCAAATACAATAAAAGACATCTAAAACAAACAGAAAAACACATTTAGAATGCAGTCTATTGCAAGAAATGGCAAATACTTTTTGATTTGCCTTTCAAACATAATTCAGGGCTTCTCTTTTATTCTTAATATTTGTTGATGCTAGCAATTAGAGTGTATTTTAGTTTTCACTCTAAAATCAGTTTCAAGGGGTGCCTGGGTGCACAGTTAAGCATCTAACTTTGGCTCAGGTCATGACCTCAAAGCTCAGGAGTTCCAGTCGGGGGTGGGGGGTGCTCTCTGCTGTCAGTAAGGATCTTCCATCTTCAGATCTGTCTCCCTCTCCCCTCCCACTTGTCCATCTCCCACTATCAAAATAATCATTAAAAAAAATAAATAAAATCAGTTTCACATGTTTGAATAAGATAATGTATTGGAAATAAACCACAAGCCTTAGTATTAAATATCAACGTTAACTGTCTTTCAAAGGTAAATATTCATATAATGTAGGGTGTTGTATTTTTCAGAACACTGGATTCACCAGCTTGTTCTGTGATTCTATTAGGAAACATTCTATTAGATACATCTGAATATTCTATTCTCTTATTTAATTTTTAATTCAGAATTCCCTAACTTCTTGGACAACAGAATCTCTTTTAGTGGGTAACACCTATTATCACCCTGTAAAACTAGTGTTCTATATAGTTCCAAAAAAAGCTGCAAAACTTTTATGGATCTATATTTAACCTGAATTAGAAGGAGGTAGTGAAACAGTGAATATGATGCAGACATCAAAAACTGAAATAATCTTGCATATTGATATGCATGTTGTCAATTTAATATCAAAATATTCAAATATATTAAAATATGTTCAAAAATATTTCATGTACTATATATGTAGAGTATCTTAAGTATAAACTTTTCCCTTAAAAATACTACTCTCCATTGTTGCAAAACAATGATAAAAATGTTTAGAAACACTGATTGGAATTTACTTGCAAATATGCGAAATCCTATGGAAATATCTGTCTGGATCTATTGAAAAAAAATTCAAATTTCCAAAATTGGGAATTTATATATACAGAAGTATGTTTCAGATTGTACCTATACTTTAAATATTAGAACTATTTCAGTATTGATCTGATCAGAATTTCCAGTTATACACATCATTCACTTCTCATAACTGGAGGACCAGATCTGGAGTTTTGATGATGTCGTCACATAATTATGGCATTGAAATTAAGTTATAAGTAAATATAGAGACTATTTATGACTTTATTACTTAACAATGATTATAGAGGCATGGGGTTGATTTTAAAATCTTAACACTTAATAATTTACTCTGATTTACACCTTTTCTTAAAATTCGCCTTCTGTGCTCTGCCATTTTTAAAAAAGGAGAAAATATAAACATGGGTGTTTTCATTGGATCATCAAAGAAGAACAAATTTATGGAACATCTTCAAAAATACAAAGTTCTAAAAATTGGCTCCATTCTTGAATAGCATTCTGATAATCATTTCAATATTCACAGTATCAGGACATGAAACTATTATATATTTGATTTATTCAGCTCTGAAAAATGTCATTTCTGGCAAATTATACGATAGAATATGACAGTCTACAGAATAGACACAAACACAAAACTAGTAATTCAAGTTGCTGAATTTCTCGCAGCATGGTGGTTTTAACAAGGAAATGTATAAATGTCATATAAAACGTATATAAATATTATATACGCATCCTACAGAAGATGCAGGATTGCATTTGAGAACTGATTCAGAGGAAAGTAAGTTCCCGATAATTTTCTGAAGGAATCATAAAGAAGCAAAACAAATTTCTTCAGCTCTTAAATAATGGCACATACAATAATCCACACACAAGAAATAAAATGTTTTGTATTTTTTATGTTTATTTTTGAGGCAGAGAGAGACAGCGCACGAGCAGGGGAGGGGGGGGGAGAGAGAGGTAGATACAGATCTGAAACAGGCTCTAGGCTCTGAACAGTCAGCACAGAACCTGATGCGGGGCTCAAGCCTGCAACCCACGTGATCATGACCTGAGCCAAAGTCAGACACTTAACCGACTGAGCCACCCAGGCGTCCCAAAACATCTTGTATTTTAACAATAGAGCTCTGTGGAGAGTAAGTACAAAAAGAATGCTGCAATAAAAGCCAGTTTTCATTTTAAAATGAAGTACAAAGGACAATGAAGTTGAATTCAGAAGTTAAAAAAAAATAAGCCAATAGAGAAATATGTAAAACAGGAGTATAAACAAATCTGGAACTATTGGATAATAAGGCCTCTCAGGGATTCTATTACGAGGAATTAAGATTAGATGCCTTGCCCACATGTCCAGCCGATGCTTCTGGTATGACATTTGTCTCCTATGCAACAGGCATAGGACTCTGTGCTTCACCCTAAATGCTTGTTCCCGCCTCTCTGGGAGTCACATGAAAGCCCTGGATAAGGTACTTGGACGACACTGCGGATGATGCTTTAAAATGCGACTGTTATGATCACAGCAGGTAGCGAGTTCAGAAGAGATTAGGTTTGGGAGGAGGCTAAGGCTTTACACTCCGGCCATCTTGGGATTCCTCTCCATTGGCATTATTTCATCTTTCTTTTTTTTAATATACCTCATTCTATTCACTAAATTCTGCTCCGAGTGGGACAGAAAATTTGGCTTCTGTGATTTCACAAGATGCACAATAATCTGAATCTCATGGTTCATGGATTGCTGGTATAGGGAGATTTATCCTCTCTTAAGAAAACTGTATCCTAACACTTTGTTGTCCTGCGAAGTCAAACTTAAACTGATATTTTGCTTCTCTGCATAATGTAAGGAATGACTCAGGTTTTAGTTAACACACTGCAACATTATGCTCTTTTTCTTGTGCTGCTCCTATGGTTCCGGCCTCCAGTCCACCAACCATCGGAGTTCCAAGCACAGCAAGGGATGGCTTAATTAGCGGTTTCACTGCCTACAACAAGGATTCACAGCATCCTTGCTGGGAATGAAGGAGCTTTACCTTACCTCCGGGAAATCAAGATTTAGTTGCCTATCTCTTGCAATACACTATAAACTAGACCAGTTTCTACACTGGCATTTCAAGTAATAGATACCTGGCTTAAATAAACACATGCAAAAAGTTTAAATTTACAAGCACACATGTCTGGGGATTCGGAGGTACTTGTGTCTTCAGAGATCATTCAATCCTGTCATCAGAATTTTGAGAGTCCTACATATCTCTCTGTGGGGTGGATCAAGAAGGACCACATCCGGCCTGACATTTCCACCATGACTAATTGAACTTGGCTCTTCCTCTCATTGCCCAAATAGTAGTCCCAGGGAAGAGTCTGACTGATGCTCTTTGAGTAGCGTGCCTGATGCTACTTGAGCCATTCATTAAGCCAATGGAATGAAATACTGTGTTCAAACAGGACCAGATCAGTTTTCAACCCCTAAGAAAGAGTGGAGATGTGTGGATGATGACCAACATGATGGCTAATTCTATGTCAACTTGACTAGGCCATAGTACTCAGATATTTGGTCAAATAGGTCTCAATGTTTCTGTAAAGGTACTTTTGATATTTACATTAGTAGACTCTGAATAAGGCATATTACCCAAGTGGGTGGGCTTGATCTAATCAGTTGAAGACAACGAGAGAAAAAAGACTCGTGTCTATGAGGAAAAGGGAATTCAGCTAGCACATGGGATCAGCCTTAAGCCCCAACATCAATTCTTCCCTAGGCCTCTGGCCTCCACACCCCGCAGACGGGGACTTGCCAGCCTGCACAATCACATGAACTGTTTTCTTAAAATCTCTTTTTTACTTTCTCAGTCTCCCTAGGCAGATAGATCTATGCACATTGCAGAGTTTCTACTACATAAAGCTATATCATTATCATATTATTCCTTTGGTTCTGCTTCTCTGGAGAACCCTAACATAAGCATTATGATTAGTAGGCCCCTAGAGATATGTATTTACTGGGGGTGAGGGTGAGGAAAAGTTTATATTTGAAGGGATACTGACTAGCATTGATGTCCTCTGCAGGGTCCCAAGTACTGTCCTAAACATGTCAGGAAAGAAACAAAGGGGAAATAACATGTCCCCTCAAAAACATTACAATGATTAGAGTGTCTAGGTGTGAAAGTATTATACACAAGTGAAATTAAAACTGAAATCTTTTAAACAAAGGTATATAAAGTAGTTTTGAAAAAGTGATCAGCCACATGAGACACAGGAGTAAAGCACAATGGATCCAAAAGATACAGAAGTGACAACTATCGTCCTGCATGAACTGACGTTTCAGTTAAATCTTCAAGAATAGGTAGAATTTCAATAGGCAGATGTGAGAGACATTGTCTATTTCAAATACAAGTCATAACGCAAGAGAAGGAATGGGGGAAACATCGCATGAAATATTCAGGAAGATGTTTAATGAAAAATGTTTTAATTTATAAGGGAAAAAAGTGTGTGTTGAATTTGAGCTTTAAAGAAATAAGTATGCATATTATTTATAAGGATGTGTGTATATACACATATATACACACACTAAAGGTATTAATAAACTCCTGTTATTTAAATATATATAGATATATATACAGATGCAGAATTCCAGTTCTGTGTATTAGTGAGTTAATATATATACATATATGGACTAGCTGTTTTCTGAGAAGGCCAGAAACAATGATACTTTAGCAATAATAGTACAACTATCACCCAGATGTTGGTCTCTAAATTGTTCACATTAAAAGGAACCAGAGTTCTTTGGAGAAATGATTGATTCCAGTGTTGGGAGCTATCTGAACTCACCAGTTGAGTGAAAATTCCTGGTGACGGGTACAGCAAATTTGGATGGTCTCTTGCCCACAGAAAGCTACCAAAATCTACCCTCTTGTAACTTTCATTTCTGCTTGGGCACCAAACCTCGGACTGTTTTGCTGATTAGTGTCAGGAGCGGCCTGTCCCCGCCCTGTCCCTGAGGTATGATTGCATGTGGTCAGGGAAAAGATGAGTAAACTAGATAAACACTAATGCGATTAAGGCAAGCAACATATAATTTTCCTCCTAGCTGAGCAATTAACTGATAACTGACTACTTTCTGGGCCTGGACACCTTTGCAAAAGTCACTACTGCAATGAAATGCATCATTCGTCTTTGGGACTGTGAGAGCAGGCATTATGTCTCTTGGGAATCCTGTTTCTTGATAACTTTCTCATAAGAGTTATAAACAGCCTAATGACCCTTACTTATAAAAAAACTGACTTTTACTAAACAATGCTGTTTGCCTCTAGGCTAAAAGTCGTTTCCTTAGGGCTATACATGAGGTTTTGTAGAAAATACCCGCCCTTCCCATATAATAGCATCAGAGCCTGCAGCTAAGTTTTTTATGACAATCATTACTACTAGAATTGTAACTTCTGCAGAATCCATGTCCTGGAAAATTGTAAAAATTATCTATGAGAAGTAATTTACTGCTCTTTCTGCTCCTCGTACGTTTCACTGTAAATAAAGCTAGAGAATCAGACAGAGCAGAGATGCCTGCCTGGTGATCAGAAAGAAACTTGAGGCTCTCTCACTCTCTCTTGCCGACAACCGTCCATCCTTCAGGGGATCCATGGATCTGCTGGAGCTGGACGCCAGCATTCAAGGACTAAAGCAGGAAAAACATATCTTCTGCCATCATTTTGTGATGCCAGAAAATAAGAAGACACACAAACAAAAAGGTCTGGAGGCAGATTATTGAAAGAAGAGAACAACCAACATGTTCCTAAGGGACAGACTTGAACCAGTGTGAGAAACAAAATAACTAAACATCCATGAGTCTCTACTGATATAAACACATCTTTGGGTGATTAAATATATAAAAGAAGATAATTCTTCCTCAAAGAATTCCAATTAATAGAAAGTTGGACGGAGGGGTTGGAGAATCACCAACAGGTAAAAACACCACACTAATTCATGCTCCAGACAAAGGACACCAATGGATGCCAAAAATTAGTGAGCAGGTTTATAGAGAAATAAGATTTTCATAGTCTCAAGGAATCTCCTCCAAGATACTTAACTATATGAAGTGAAATATAGTAACTTTAGGATGGAAAAACTCAGTAAATGATCACTTAACTAAATCACCACTAGTAAAATATACAAACACCCTTAATCCCTTGATATGATACACTAAGACACAACATCCTTTCTGTGGTTCTTTCAGAAAAAGTATATAAACTTACTCTAATCCTGAGAAGCCAGTAGACAGACCCAAATTAAGGGACAGTCTACAATATGCTCTTTGAGTGTCAAGGCCATGGAAGACCAGGGAAAACAGAGGTCAGAGTCTAGAGAAGATTAAGGAATGATTGCACGCAATAGGACATCTGCGGTGGAATGCTTGGACATAAAAAACATAACTGGAAAATACTGGTGAAATGACAATGAGATCCATACTGTCGTTAATAAAAATGTGCCAATTCTAAAGTCTTTTTAAATTTTTATTTTATAAGTGTGCTATGGCTGTGTAAAATACCATCAGGGGAGGAGGATGAGGGAAAGTCAGCTTTCCATATTGTTTCTGCAACTTTTCTCTAACAGTCATTTGAAAAAAAAAAACACTTTAACATTATATGTGTATACACACATGTGCGTTCATGTCCCTCACTTGTTTTCTACCATCCTACAGCCTCTACACATGGTTTGCGTGTTCCCACAGAGGGAAAGTCTTCTGATCTCTACCTCTGGAATTAGAACCAGCACCCATGACAAACTCATGTTATAACCTAACAACATAAAACTGCCTCATCATTTCAGGCATCAAATAATTTTTCTTAATTTTTTTAATGTTTATTTTTTTTGAGAGAGAGAAAGCGAGCAAGCATGAGCAAAGGAGGGCCAGAGAAAAAGGGAGACCGAGCATCTGAAGCAGGCTCCAGGCTCTGAGCTGTCAGCACAGAGCCCTACATGGGACTTGAACTCACCAACCCTGAAATCATGACCTGAGCTGAAGTCGGAAGCTTAACTGACTGAGCCACCCAGGTGCCCCCAGGCATCAAATAAGTAAACATACATAAGATATAGTAATGTGGGATGAAGATTTTACTGCCACAATAGGGAAGTAGGCTTTCTGCTTTATCCACAGGCCTAATCAGTAACAAAGTCATTGCTACAGCAAGCTTCTTCCTATGCATGTTTTTGTCATTGTGACTGACATGTTTATGGAATTTTTCTCTAGAAAAGCTTACCAAGAAGGGTGCCTGTTGGTGACAAATAACAAGGAAATTAAAAAAATAACTTATGCTGGAGGTACCTGGGTGCCTCAGTTAGTTGAGCGTCCAACTTTGGTTCAGGTCAGGATCTTGTGGTCGGTAAGTTCAAGCCCTGCATCCACTCTCTTTCAGTGCAGAGCCCACTTCAAATTTTCTGTCCCCATCTCTCTCTGCCCCTCCCCTGCTTGTGCACACGCTCTCTCAAAAATAGACATTTAAAAAAATAAAAATTTTTGTAT
Source organism: Helogale parvula (assembly GCA_004023845.1). Classification (NCBI taxonomy): domain Eukaryota; kingdom Metazoa; phylum Chordata; class Mammalia; order Carnivora; family Herpestidae; genus Helogale; species Helogale parvula. The sequence goes on along the minus strand of PJEM01007915.1, from coordinate 27,946 downwards.
CTTGTTACTTAAAAGATACTGATACAAATATATCCGAGTAAACACTGGTAAGAAGCTAAGTAGCAGCAAAAGACACTGTTGGGGGAAAAAAAATCATTTTTTAAAATATTTGATGAAACCTTTAGATACCCTGCCCAGAAAATTGCGTTTATCCACACATGCACATTTTGGGGTTACTGGGTGTAGAGTAAGCTATGTAATTTTAGTGCTGACAACAGGACTATTTCTCTGCAGAGTGCAGTACAACAATACCAAATCTCTATGAGTGAATTTATACTTCTAGGAGTTTTGTAAGGGACCATTATTTTTATTTAACTACAAATCAATCATGGCAAATGAAACGTGGTGTCTGTATATTTAATTAAACTGTTTGTATTAAAAGCTTTGTCACATCAAATGAATTATGCACCAATACATTTCCTCAAAAGTACAATTTAGTATTATTTTTAGGTATGGCTTAAATAAACCTTCTCACAATTACATGCATAGTCTCACAAACTCAGTTCCTGTAAGTGTCCTTGGACATCTTGTGAGCTCCACAATTAAAGGCCACAATTTAGTCGGAAGGACAAAATGACGCTCCATGTGACTTTCCCCAAACACTGAAACCAAGCATACAGGGAGACACAGATGCTGATCTTTGCTGAATCTCAGGGAAGGGAGAGGCTAGAACATCTTTGAACTCCACTCCCTGCCCTTACCCTGGTCTTGTCTGCACTAGCATCACTTAACACCTCGAGCTTCCCTGGAAACAAATATCTGTCATGCTTCTTTGCAGATTCCGGCCCCTCCCTTAGGACATTTTTTGTAATCCCACAAAATTCAATTCATTCTCACCTTTTTTCCCCTGACTACTTTTATACCTTTAGGTTCACCTCAGATACTGCCTCCCCCGTGTTTCCGGAGCAAATCTCTCCTATGGAACTTGCCATATCATATGCAAATTGTCTGCGAGAGTGTTCCTTCCATAAGAACTAGGAGCATCTCTGTGTTAGCACCCCCCATGACCAATCAAAGCTCAATGGTATTTGTTCTCATGCTCCTCTGCTGTTAGACTGCACATCTCTCTTTCAGGCTATGGAGGAACCAAGGCTGGAGCAGCTCTGATCCATCGGTTTCGATCTGAAGGATGATGTTTGCTTGGATTGTATGTTCCTCATGGAAGAAACTTCCAAAGGGCGTAAGTGGAAATGCAAGCGCCTGTTTACTCTTGAAAATGGCACAATGTCATTTCTGAACGTATTTCATGGAACAACGGCAGTCACATGGCCAAGGTCAAGATCAATGGAGAAAGAAACATATCCCTTCGCTAGAGGCAAAAGGTGGGGAGGGGTGTAAATAGACGCTTACAAGTTACCTATGACAAACAATGTCTGGCATAGTCTCTGTTACAAAGTAGATGTTAATTTTAGTGCGCTTAATTGTTCTCAACAAAAGATTTCAACTGTTTACCATTTTAAAAAATCCTGAAAAGTAAACAGGTTAAAAGCAGAGTCCAGGGGCGCCTGGGTGGCTCAGTCAGTTAAGCGTTAGGCTTTGGCGTAGGTCATAATCTCATGGTTCGCAGGTTCAAGCCCTGCGTCTGGTTCTGTGCTGACAGTAGCTCAGAGCCTGGAGTCTATTTTGGATTCTGTGTCTCAAAAATAAGATAAAAACATCCAATAAATTTTTTTAATTTAAAAAAATTTTTTAAAAAGGCAGAGTGCAATATAGCTCAGTCATTAATTCAGAATTCTATCACATTGCCTCCAAGTTCTTTGCTTATCTGTCTCCTTCACTCTGCCAAGATCTCCATTATGTCTTGCCTCATTAGTACCCTCACCCTTTAGTAGTGGGCTTGACATCTGGAAGCGAACACTAAATGCTCACTGAATAAAGAATAAAGGAACATAAGTTAGAAAGGAAAAAAAGACAGAACGAGATCAAAGCCAAGCTGAAACAAAGCAAAGCAAGCTTCTTATGTGCCAAGAGCATCTCTTCCCTCGTGGAGCTCATAACTGGCACTTCAGCATTTACTAGAATATCTGTTCTTTCGTTTGAAGTGATAGTCAAAAACTTGTAATTTAACCGGTTATTATAAGTATAATTTATCATAAGGTAGGCCTTTACATTTGCTTTTGCTTGCCAATTTATAAGTCATATTAGATATAAAATGAAAATGCAACTGAGCAAGATTAATGTAGGTCTGAAGTCCCCAGAACCACAAAATACATAATCAAAAAACAGTTACACCTTAGTGAACTCCAGACATAATCTTGCTAGCTGAATTAAGATACAAAAAAGCTAACAGAAAATAATATCAATAATTGAGGCTCAAGGATAGAATTCTCCATGATCATGAACCAAGGAAGGTGCCAAGTGGAGAAGGGGAAGTTTCCTGTCTGTCTCCTGTTTGGTTTCGGGGTGCTTGCATTTCCTCTGCCTCCTTGATATTTGCAAATCATCTTACTATAAAAACATTACCGATATTAATATATGCATATAGCATAAAAAGATTAATCTCCTGTATACACATTTCACAATTGGGGCTTTATATTTATGAAGAGATTTGTGCAACATCATGGACAATCTCACAAACTTAACATCGAGAAAAAAAGGAACGTGAAACAACAGGAAAACAGTGTATGGTTGCATTTATATAAAGTGAAGAATCAGGCAAAGCCAATGATGGGGGTAGAATTCAGGGGTGGCGACACTGGCAGAAGGGTAAGTGAGGGGATAGGACGAGGTAGTGTGAGCCTGGGGGCAGCCCTGGGGGTGGTTGTTCGGTTCACTCTCTCCCCCTCTAGGTGGTTTTCACACAGACCTATCTTTTGAGTAGACTTTGTGTTTTACATCCTCCTCACCATTCTTCCTCATTGAACTTGCTCACGGACCTTTGCAGGGATTAGGACACAGGTGTCTGAGTCTTTCGGTCGTGGCCCCCACGTCCTTCTCCCTGAAAGTCCTAACTCTCTGACTCACAGTGCAGTCCTCTCCTGGGGTCTCTCCTACTGACTCCAGGGCCTCCATTTGCAGACTTCCCTGGAGACACCTTGACTTCCATCCTTTGAAAAAGCTAACGGTGCCCTGGTTGCTTCCATCTCTTCTGTCCTCACAGCACTCTTCCTGGGCAATCCCATGTGGCATGATGAACCAATAACAAAGACTTTTCTTTTATGAAGTAGAGCAAATCAGGTTTGGTTGGGAAAGAGATGAAAGGGAAAACTCAAAGGTCCTCCAGCACATTCTTGGGAGATTTTAGGGACTGGTGCACTTGAAAGTTGGAGATTAGTATTAGGTATTCAGGGCTGAAATGCTCCCCAACTTAGTCCAAGAGCAGAAAACCGATTTTACTGGAAGGAAGGACAAAAACAGGAAAACAGGACTACAGACCGCTGCAAGGCCAAGCTGCCCTGAGGGGAGCTAATTAACAAAATAAAGGTGCCCTGTTGACCCAGAGGTGGGTAGCAAGTGCTTTCCTGTCTCCTAGGCAAGTTTAGGTAACAGACGTGGTGCCTCAAGTCTGCTGTAAACAACCATCACTCCAGGATTTTGTTTTGTTTGTGTTGACTCAAACCCCTAACACCTCATATCTTCTCCCACAACCATGAGTTAATATTAGTTCAGGGTTTCACTGTCTCTTTGTATAGGCCCATCACGCTTGTGAGCCTTCTGATCTTAATAACAATGGAACAAGACCACTTCCTGGGGCTCTTGTCTCCTCCCTGACATTAGTCTCCCCCGGAAATTTAATCCTGCATCTACTCTTGCTTCAGGAGAGAACTTCAGACCCAGAGTCCATGCAAGGAACAGCTTTGCGTCCTAACTCACTACTGCTTGGCAGTATGTGTGAGAGCAGGGGAAACAGCTTCCTTTTTAAAAAACGTTCTGTGTCTCCAATATTTTATGGTTGTAATTTCCACAGAACCAGTTTGCAACCTCCCGCTCCCCTGTCCTTTCAAATCTTGAGCTCCTCTTCAGATAGTCTACAAAGAATCTGTATATTGATTTCCCCTCTCCTGCCATAGTGTTATCTTGGCACAACTTTGAAGTACTCTGCCATCCTCTACCTGAAATACTGAGTCCAATTTCATACACACATCTCCTTTTCAGTTTCCACAGCACAACTAAAACTACGCTCACGTTTCCAACAGGTCTGGGATTTATAATAAGAACACTGGAGACTAAATATCATGCTTTATTGCTCCTAAGATCCTTTGGCTAAGAGTTTTCACAGGGACCCCCCCTACAAGGCTTCCCTCCTCTGGCATGCGCATATTGCTGAGTTCTTAGAACTGGATTATCTGGACAGGAGAACAGCCTGGATGTTACACAGGATGCTCGAGATTAGCATCTGGCAGGAAAGCAGAAAACACTTTTGAAACATCCTAAGAGTCTCAGAAATAGGAGCACCTGGGTGGCTCAGCTGGTTAAGTGTCCAACTCTTGATTTCGGCTCAGGTCATGGTCTCACCGTTCGTGAGACCCAGCCCCGCATCAGATGAGCCTGGTGGGGATTTTCTGTCTCCCTCTATCTCTGTCCCTACCCTGCTTGCACTCTCTCTCTCCCCCTCAAAATAAACTTAAGAGGAAAGGGAAAGGGAAGGGAGGGGTGGGGAGAAAAGGAGAGTCCCAGAAATACTAAATGGCACGTACGGAAGGAGATATGAGGCCTGGATTTACTTTGACAGAGCCAGAACAGGAATGGGTCAACAATTTTCACAAAACCACTTTGTGACAACCTTCCACGGCACTCGGGACATAGAGCACAATCTCTGTTTATTCTAGTTCACGCCTCTGTGGGTGGGCTGGAGCCCAGTTCATCTAGGCTGGACCATGCTGGGCAACTCCGCTTGAAGTTAAACATCCAGGGAGACCTCGTCTGTCACTGGAACAGACATTCCCTTCTCCTCTGGGTTTATTCTAGAGCCCAGGCTACTTAACAGAAGCCCTTTACATACATGGCAGAAACAGGAAAGGGCCAGCCCCATTGTGCAGGCACATGACAAGCCCCTGCTTGTGTTGTGTCTACTAACATTCTGCTGGCCGGAGCACGTCTCATGGCGAAACCCAACATCAATGGAGCAGGATATGACCGCTCCACCTTGTAGATCAGGCAAGGGTGAAAACTGGCTGAATGTACTTTAATCTGCCAAACAGGGTAATTGGATTTGAAGTATTTGCAATTATCTTTATGGAGAACTTTTACACATGCCCAGCAAGGTGTGGGCCTGGGAAGGGAGGAAGAGGACGGTTCCGATGAATAGAATTTATTTACCCAAAAAGCCTGGGAGATTGTTTTTGACCCCTTATGTCCAAATTTAAAATGTAATATGATGATCTATACATATAGAAACCAAAAAAAATCCTAAAAATTAGTAAGAATACCCTAAAGATCTAATGCACAAAATGTAGAGTAATCACCCCAACTACATTTTACTTGAGAACGCATACACAGTATGTGTGACTGACGTACAAGTGTGATTCAATATCTGCAAAGATCTAATAAGCACAAATATTATATATGTACAGATAGAGTTATTCTGTAAGTAGATGAAAGTAGCTGTCATAAGCACGTTTCTTAGGTACGTATTTGGAAAAGCTTACTGGAGAATGTGGAAGGGGAGATAATAAAACAGGAAGCAGGGACTCCGTAGTTTACACACAATATTCTTCACAGTCTTACAGTAACTTTTTAAAAAAACGTTAGTATTTGGGTACTTTCAGGAAGAGAACTTTTCAATAGGGTGTTTTCGTTATAAAGCAACTTATATTTGAAAAAGAAAAGGTGTCATATTTATATTGTTTCCTACAATTCTCTGATGAAAACATTACACATGTTGTCCAACTGCTTACATTTTCCAGTACGTAACAGGTTTTACATCCAGAGAATGTTTAATTAATTTACTGATTAATTTCCTAATGCTATTGCCATTTGGCAGCTGTTTTGACAAAACGGCCTTCCTCATTATAGAAACCCTGCTTGCGAAAAGAAGTCAACCATAGCAAATGGACTTATTGAATTATCCAGCTCACCAATTATATAGTATAAAATCATTCATCCTCATATAATTTGATCAGGAAAGATCATTTATCTTTAGCAACTGTGTAAAATTACATATTATACTGCAGGATGGCTGTAATCTTAAAAGTGTCTGTAGTTAGAAAACTTTTAAGATGTATTTGAACACTGAATTATTGCCTATTTTCCCATATCACTTTGTGATAAGAAAAAAAGGTTAGTACCTAAGTAATTGCTCCACTGAGCTCACTTCTCACCATTTAAAAAGCATCCCTTAGTTGTTTAAATGCAAAATGTCTATCGCTTATTGTCCCTGGCTGCCATTTAGTGAAGACCTCATTCTTACTACTTCTCAATGTTTATAAATTAATGAATTCAGAATCAATTCATTTCCTAATAAAACTAACATAATTTAATTGGAAACTCTTCTGTATTGTCATTATTTTAGGTATATATTAGAAGCACTGTAGCGGAGCATTTGTAAAGGTTGAGCTGACACTTAACATTTCTTATTCATAGTGCTCTGCTCAGCATTAATATTACTTCCCGATCTATTTATAGGTCTTTGTATCTTATCTTATTTAAAGACCATGCTTGATGTAGTCGAAGATTACTTTTCTGTTACAGTTAACCAAGTGGATCTAAATAGGCTTATCAACTAAAATGAAGACTCCAATGAACCAAAAATGAACATTTCAGCTATCGTTTGAGCCTATATACATTAATTTTTCCTATCTGGTCAGTGTTTCCAGGTATCTTCCAAGTAATACATTATATCAGGTAAAAGTTAAGGAGGATACATAGCTTTACCTAGAATTTATCTATCTATATTTTCCTATAATCCAATATATTTATATTTGTCTCTAATACATGTTATTTTATTAATAATTAACAATTATATATATATATGTATTTTTCATATTGATACTTCAAATTCCAATCTAACGTGATATGGTGCATTATTCTCCTCTTCCGTATTTGTTTACTCCCTTCTCCAACAATGAGTAGTTGTTCCCACTGCATTCTATATATTTACTCGGCTGCCCAATCCTAGAATACACGGAGATAGTCGATAGCAGCAAACACACTATCAACAAAAATAAACCTACTAGAGTTAACTGTTTGTGATTCTTATTTCCCCCACTCTTTTGTAGAATGTTAATATTTACACAATAAAGTTCACAAATATTAAGTGTGGAATTCAAGAATTTTTAGAATGCGTGTTTACACCCCAGAAAATTCACTTGCTCCCCTTATCACTCACTCAGTCATGCATCTACCAAAATAAAAATAGTTCTTTGAATATTAGGTTTGCCTATCGTAGGATGTTGTATACATAAAACAATACCACGTGTGCTTTCTTGTGTCTAGTTTCTTTCACTTAGTGTAACGTTTTAAGATTTATCATGCTGTTGTGTAAAACAGTAATATATGTTGTTTTACTGCTGAGTATCATTCCATTGTTGGAAGGCATGACAATTCGCTTGTCCAGTCTTCAGTTCATGTGAATCTGGGTTGTTCCCAGGCTTCTAGTTGTTAACTTCTATGAAAGGGCCACAATAAATGCTTTAGAACAGCTTCTTGTGTGGATATTTATTTTCATTTATCTTAGTTAAGTGCCTAGGAGTATATTCATGTTTATCTTTGTAAGAAACCTTTCAAACATTCCTCCATTTTCAGTACTGCCATCAATGACTGCCAGTGACACCACATCAATGCCAGCATCTGGTGTTGTAAGACTTTGTCTTTGTCCTGTGGATGTGGCATACTGTATCACTGAGGATTTAGCCTGCATTTACTTGCAAAAAAATGATGTTCAGTATTTTTTCATGAGATCATTTGTCTATTGGGACACTGCTGTAGATTAAATGTTTGTATCCCTATGAAATTTTTATATTGAAGCCCTAACCCCCATGTGACTGTATTTGTAGATGAAGCCTCAGATGAGGTGACTAAAACAGCAAAAATGTATCCTCACATGATTCTGGAGGCTGGAGTTCAAGACCAAGGTGCTAGCAGGGTGACTGATTGATGAGGACTCTCCCCTTGGGTTGCAGTTAGACCCCGGCTCCCTTTGGACTCACGTGACCTATTCTCAGCACATGCATGTGGAGAAGGTGACGGGGTGGGAGGGAGGCGAGACTCTCCAGTGTTTCTTAAGGACACTGATATACATGTTACACAATGAAGTTCACAAACACTCAGTGTGACAGTCCACAAAATTATGTTATTTCCATAGTTGTTAGTCAAAAACACCTTATGCAATCATCTACATTTTTTATTGCGATATGATGAGTGACTTGGTTTCTTTTAAAAAATAGAGGAGTTTAATTTCTATTAATGCACAGAATTGACCACCACTCAAAATGTTTTTCCTACAAGTATGATAGCTTAACCAAGTGTAATATGCTGACTTCAAATGAAAATCAGAAAATACAAGGGAACTGATGACTGTGAAAGCAACAGTAAGGAGTCTGAACTGATTCTATCACTCTAGAAGTGCGTGAGCAAGGGGCTGAGCCAGCAGCAGATGAGGTAATCAGAGACCCCGGGTTTTAAAGGCACATGAATGGGAGACAGTACCCTGAGTCATCATCTAGCAATGTGTCAGAACTTGCATGTGGACAGATCTGCTGTAAGTATTTTTTAACTTTTTGATTTTGAACTATTTTTTGGCTTATAGAGAAGTTGTAAGGGCCCCTGGGTGGCTCAGTTAATTGAGCTTAGAAGCTAATCCTGGTTTTTGCTCAGGTCATGATCCCAGGGTCATGGGATCAAGCTCCATGTTGGGCTCTGCGCTAAGCACAGAGTTTGTTTGAAATTATCTCTCTCTTCCCCTCTATCCTGCTTACATTCTCTCTCTCAAATAAATAAATAATAATAAATAAAAAATATAGTGCAGAGAGCTCATATAAACCTTATCCAGATTTCTCTAATGTTAATATGTTTCATAATAATATTATAATTATCAACATCCCCAAATATTAATTTTATTAACTGGAGACTAGTAAATCTTTATTAGTTTTCCATTAATGTAAGATGGATTCTGTTGCTCCCATTTTACAGAGAATAAACTGAAGCCCATGGTGAGAGGGGCTTGGTCAAGGTCACTGAGCTTGGATATGGCAAGGGTCAGAACTGAACTTTGCTTAGTTTCTAAAAGTTGCCAGTGTTTCCCTCATTGGTCCCTTAAATCTGCACTCTGCCTAGAATATTCTCTGCCCTCTTCCATTCTTAGATCGAAATTCTGCTTTCACAGAGAGGTCTATCCTGAGCATGCTAAGTGATACCCTTTACTATCTCTTAGCTTTCCTCCACTTGTAAAGAAAAACAGTCAAAACACAATCCCTTTACCTACCGTTAATAAGAGATATGCTTAAATCATGAGGGATTAGAAATTCTGACAGTCAAAGTACGGGGAGAAAAACACTGCTAAAAAAGTAGTTGGTTTGCTTTCCCAAAATCAGAGTAGGCATGAAGGAAAAAAATCAGTTATTGGAAACAAGATCATATTATAAGGAAGACAGAACAATTATAAACCGGGGCGCCTGGGTGGCTCAGTCAGTTAAGCGTCCAACTTTGGCTCAGGTCATGATCTCGCGGTCGTGGGTTTGAGCCCCGCGTTGGGCTCTGTGCTGACAGCCAGCTCAGAGCCTGGAGCTGCTTCAGATTCTGTATCTCCCTCTCTATCTGACCCTCCCCTGCTTGTGCTGTCTCTGTCTCTCAAAAAATAAATAAAAAACATTTTAAAAATTAAAAAAGAAACCCAAACAACTATAAAGTAACATGGCATAATTTGAAGTAAAACTTCAAACTAAAAGTGATAAAACCCTTTGGTTCCCCTGGGTGGCTCAGTCAGTTAAGTGTCCAACTCTTGGTTTCAGCTCAGGTCAAGATCCCATCAGGCTCTCTGCTGTCAGCACAGAGCCAGCTTCAGATTCTACCCTCCTCTTTCTGCCCTTCCCTCAACATAGATGTTTACATACAAAAGTCACCCTATAAGTAGCTATGCGGAGATTTTCATTAAAACAAAAATTTGAAGACGATGTGAAACATTTTTTGATCAGTTTTCAACTGCCAGAAAACTTCTGATTTGAGGAGGGTGGAGTAGCCTATGTCTGACTCCTTTCCTCACCAAGAGCAAACGAAAAACACCAGGGAAAACTACTGTCAATATAGCAAGGAAAGATCTGAGACTGGATAAGGCAGAGAGCCATGGCCAGGTGAGCTGATGCTCTGCACTCACTTCTGCCCAAGACATATCTGTCACATATGTTCCATATGTGATTCCAAGAATCCCATCTTGGGGAAAGAACCAAGACTGGGGGAGAGCCACTAGCGGTCCTTGTGGCTGTTTGTTGGGGCAGAAGAGAGCAGACCAGTTGCAGGAGTGATAAACTGTCTGGCGTAGGTGTGGTGGAGAACTCGTTATGAAATAAAACCAGTTCCCTGAAGAAATCTGTCCAGCAGGGCAGGGTGATAAACTGCTGAGCAGAAATTCTCAGCAAAGCAGAGGCATACTGATGAGAAATTATCAAAAAAGCCTGCTAGTAACTCAGTTTCAAGTCCAAAAAAGGTAATACCAGAGGAGTTAAGCCTGACAGAGGAAAAAAAAAAAAAGACTTAACCAACTTCAAATTTAACTTAACTAACTTCTAATTTAGATAATCAGCCCCATATCATCAACAAGCAGATTAACTCTGGTCAAAGATAATGTCATCAGGACTTTCTACAGTTTTCTTTTTGTTCTTTTTTCATTCAAACTGATCTGCATTCAGGCTAAACTTATTGGGCTCAGCTAGAAACAAGATCATATCATCAAAATCAAAAGGAAAAATATATATATTAGAAGCACACAGACAGTTCATGCAGAATCAGATATAGATTTTAATGATGATTTATATGTTGAAGAGATTAAAAGACAGAAACACATGATAAATATTATATTACTCGGCGCATATCAAAATGAGAAGCAAGTAGAAGTCAGGGTAGTGACTTCGTACCTGGCAAGAGAAGGACTTTGTAAAAACAGGAAGATGATTTCTGAGACCACAATCTCATCGTGTGTTCTTTCTTGAGCTGAGTGATGGCTGCCCAGTAGGTTGTTCTCTTTAAGAAAATCATACACCAACCCTTATGATTTGGACAATTTTTCAATTTATACTGCAGTAAAACATTTACTGAAATAGAATGAACTAATCAAGATCAACAAAAACTTAAAAATATGCCTGGAAATTAAGACACATATAGTAAGCATGTGAACACACAAACACATGTTTCTAAGTACCAAGTGATTCTCTCTTCCATGAAAGAAGAAATCTTAATGGGATAACATAACATTTGGAACTGAAAAAAAAAATCCCACCAAAATTTAGCTGTAGTTAATTGCAGTGGTATTTTCAGGGAACGTTTTAGACAACTATTTATAGAATAAATTATTAGAAACAGATTGCTGAAAATAATGCCTAAATATTTAACATAAGTTTGATAAAATTAAAGGAAATGAGGGGGAAATTTGGTAAAAATACACTTGAAAAGAAATCATAAAATAAGATACAATAGACCATTTAAAAATTCTGTTTCTTTGGTTAATTGGGGAAAAACAATAAAGCAGAAAGTCTTGGACAAGACTTTTAAAGGAGTCATAAGCAGCAAAAGAATGTGAAAGATAACTATACTTACAGCAGATGTCAGAAGAATGTTAGAATAGATTATAAATGTCATCGGCAAACACATTTGGGGAGGGTGACTTCCTAGAAAAACATGCCAAAACAGATCAAATACAAGCCAACACTCAAATCAAGTATAAGTGACATGGATATTTCTATCACAACGATTCAATTAATGATGAAAATAGAGCTTTCGTAAACAGAGAAAAAGATATAAAGAGAGAGAAAAGGGAACCTAGATGGCTTTGCAGGAATAAGTCACGAGAGCCTTTCAAAAACTGCACCAAGAGAAAGAAAAATGGAATCCTACTTTTGTATCAGGTAAATACAATCCCAAAGTCAAAAAAAGAAAAAAAGGGAAAAAATAAAAATCAATTTTACTGAACTTAGATACAAAATATCTGAAGAAATAATTAGCAACCTAATCCAACAATTTATAAAAATGATATTCTCATGGTTCATGCTAAGAGTATAATATTTTAATACCATAAAATCCATGATATACGAACAGATCTCTAACATGTACTGAATAAAATGTAATACTTATGATAAAAATAAAATCAGAAATTTTAAATGATCACATTAATAGTAATGTAACCCATATAACAATAAATGTAACAAAACACTCATAAAAATCTATCTGGAAGAAAGTATAAAAGATATTACTGAAAGACATTAACAAAGACCTTAGTAAATTGATAGTTTCACCAATTTTGAATGTGAAGACTATCAAATAAATGCGTTTTTTCCCTTCATTAGTAATTATTCACTAAAAAGCCAGTAAATATTCTACTTGACTTTTTTTAAATAATAACTGGGCAAGAAGATTATAAAGTGTCTATGAGGGAGCAAGAAGTTAAGAAAAGTCAAGATTTTTCCACAAAACAAGGTCTATAACATTCCTTCAAATAGACACAGAATCTTATAAGCAAACGATTTATTCATTAGTGTTCTTATTCAGGCCGATTGCATTTCCATACAGGCCTCGTGTCTGAACTAAAGTCTCCCACAACTGTATGCAGCTGGAATGACCAACACAGTACATCTGCATTCTAGCCACAAGGGAGACAAGGAAACGCAGAGTTTTATTTGTATTATAATTAGGGAAGATGAAGGTCAGAATATGAGAAGGGACTTAAAGACCTGGATACCAGAAAAGGAAGATGGTGCCTAGTTGTCTCCAATGAAGACAATGCAGCAGGACTCAAGGAATAAAATGAGAACAATGGAAGAGCTAATAATGGGAAAAGCAAAGCACTTACTCTTTTACAGAAAAATCAATGTAGGGAACAAAATACACAAAGTATATAATCCTAGCTTCCATTTAGGGAGGGGAAAAGAAAGAAAGAAAGGAAGGAAGGAAAGGGATTATACACAGAAAAACCAGTCTCAGATTTCAAGATATTTATAGCATATTTGACTAACGAAGAATTCCTGTTAAGAGTACTTTTATTTTAATAATGTCCACAAATCTATATAAGATATCCTCCAAAAATATTTTTAAAGACTAATATGCAAACCCAGGAGAGTAAACTTGAATGCCCCTTAGCAATATGGATATGTATTCTAACTCACTAGTGATCAGGAAAAAGAAATTAAAACAAGATTAGATTTTCCACCCATTTGATTAGCTAATATTTAGAGACCTGACTGTAACTAGTACTGACAAGCTGAAGGAAGTGGGGGCATTCAAATTACTGATGAAAGAAGTGATGGCTATAATCACTAGAAAGAGTTATTAGGCTGTATCCAGTAATTCTGGAGGTAAATACGCCCTAAGATCCAGTGTTCCACAGATTTGTAAAGATGTGTTCATACAAAAATATACACATGTATACAAAAGTAATTGTTATAAATAGTTTAAGACAACAAAACATTGACAATCAGTAAAATGACCACAGGACATAAAACAAATGTACTTTATACGCTACGCAGTGTTCTACAAGCAAAATAAATCAACCAAAGCTATAACTGTCAACGTGAATAAATGTCAAAACCCTAGTGTTGAGCAAAAAAGCTAGTTTCTAAATGATTTAATAACATTTGTAGGACGTTTTAAGACCTACAAAACAGGATTAGATGGTCATAAACGTATCTATATGTTACAGCAGTTTAAAAGCACACACAAGAATGAAAAACAATACAGGAATGTGTGCATTTATACCGATATGTTTAAGAGTGGACTGAGATGAAAGAGGGGTGAAAAAAAGACTTCAACTGTAACTTTCATGTTTCATTTCTTAAGTTGGATTAAGTTACACTAGCCATAATTACAAGTATAATCCATATATCTGTGCTTTTGAAAAAACATAAATTAAAGAAGATTGCCTTGAGACTAGGAACACATTCTCCTCCTAAGCTGCTAACACCACAGGTCCCATTCCTGTGATCCCCTTCATACTGCCCCCTCCAACCAGCCCAGCATGGCAGGGGTCCCTCCAAAGTGGCTCCAGACTTAGCTCATTCCGTAACCAGCCAAAACAGCCATTAGTGCCACTCAAAAGTGGCTACTGACTTGGAGAAAAAGGAAGATAGCCACCCACACCAGACCCATTGCAGCCCTGGGACAGGGGGACAGACATGTGGTCTGACTGCAGACCCCAACTACCAGAAAAGGCCTCTCAAGGAACAATGCAAAGACAGTGCCCTGTAGTCAGGTGAAAGCACTCCAGTTAATGGTCTAAGAGAAGGCATATAGTCTGACCCAACTACGAGTGTTGGGGCCCAGTAGGTAAAAAAATTACCCTCAAACAATATTTGGCCTCCTGGGCCACACATGTGGCTTCTGTTCATCCTATGATTTTCTCATTGCTTTGCAAAGAGACATATACTTTTAGGCTTTGGATCCACTAGGTTTGGTCAGTGGCTCCAGCCCTCCCCCTTACTTTGCTTTCTAGCTCTTTGTTTGGTGTTGGGAGTTAACTCAAGCCTCTGCCAAAAGATTTGCCTATTAAAGGATAAGCATCCTACCCATGCAAAACTGATGAGGGGCCTTAAGGAATGTAAATCTCCTCATAGAATTCTTCAGGCTCATCTTCTGCTTGGAGCCTGACCATTATTAGGGAATCCCTCTCTTGTAATGACTTGATTGTTCCTTTTATTTACTACTGTCCTGATAAGAATGACCTTTTCCAGAGCATGTCTTTATTTCAAAAACCTTGAACTATGTAATCATTAAAGAAATGATGTAATTACCCATGGTATATAAGACCCTGGCCATCTAAGTAAAGTGTGGCTTTTACCAACCACCATCCACGTTGTCTGTCTCGTCTGTCTTGTCTTGTCCGTCTTCTTTTCTAGAGATATTGCGCCGACACCAACCCCCTACTCAGGACCTTTCGACTGGGGTGCGTGGGCTGGTCCCCCTCATACGAGCCCAAGGCAGCCTGAGACTGCCCCTGTACAGCACAGGGGCCAAATTCTGCCCACTACAGGTGAAGTGGGCCACCACAGCCAACGGAACCAGAGGAAAATGTGTCTCAGTCACAACAGTAGGCACATCCAACCCACAGAAGAGATATTCCTGAAGCACATGGTTGTGGGACACAGGGCGCATTACACTACAAGTAACTACAGGACATGTGCTTCTTAAGGCCACTATTCTAAAGAACAGGATACATAACTGAGTTTTCTAATACACAATACCATAGAGTTAAACAAAATTAGGAGACAAGGAGTATGATCCAAATGAAATAACAGGACAAAATCACAGCAAAGGAACGATACAGAGATAATCAATATGCCTGAAAGAGAATTCAAAGTAATCATCCTAAAGATACTTACAAACTTGAAAAAGTAGACCTTTAGGAAAGGGTCCCTTAAGAGACCCTGAAGAAAGAGATCCTTAAAAAAGAAATAAAAAAAAAAACTGATCAAAGATGAACTCAATAGCTAAAATTAAAACACACTGAAGGAATCAATAGATTATAAGAAGCAGAAGAACAGATCAGTGACCTTGAAGACAAAGTTATACAAAGCAACTAGGCTGAAAAGAAAGGAAGCAAGAAAGCGAGGGGGGGATGGAGGGAGGGAGAGATAGAAAGAGAGAGAGAGAAAGAAAGAAGAAATAAATAAGAATAGACTGAAGGAACTCTGACATCATCAAGTGTAGTAATAATAGCATTTGCATTATAGGGATCCCAGATGGAGGAAAAGAAAAGCGGGCAGAAAATTTACTTAAAGAAATAATAGCTGAAACTTCCCTAGTGTGGGAAAAGAAACATCCAGATCTGTAATGCCCAGAGCTCGGGAGATCCCCAGAAATGAACCACCAGAGTCCAGAGTCAAAGCTAAAACAGCAAGGATCGTTTATTTCAGGTTCGAACCTGGACCTCTGCTCACTCCAAGCTAGTGGAGCGGAGAGACCAAGAAAGCCCCGTGCAGGCGGCTTGCGTCCTTTTTATAGGCAGGCCCAAACAAATCAGGGGTGTTCCATTGTTAAGCGCTTACATTGGTCAATATCCAAGTTCAGACATTCAACATCCCCTGATTCGATCCCGCCACAATTTGAACATCCAGTACTCCCCGCCCCAATGTCGAGCTGCATGGCTGACCCCACCCTACACATAGCGCCCCAAGCGTATGCACAGGAGCAGAACAGGCGGGGCAGGTTAAGTTTTATTTTTCCTGGGACTCATACTGTTACAGAAATAGCACAGACCAGTTAAGTTTCGGTTTGCCTAGGTCTAATTTTTAAGTTTCTCACAACTCTTAGGTTCCTCAGATCCAAGAGGCACAGGAGATTAAAAAAAAAAAAAAAAAAGGCACAGGAGACAAAAATAAGGAGGGGAGATAAAGAGTTTATCAGAAAAATAAAAATAAGTTCATGGCCACTAAACTAGTCCCACCATAAAATATTAAAGAGGACTCTGAGTAGAAAGGAGAAGCCAAAGCTGACAGTATGAAGGTAGAAAACACAAAAGGAGTAAAAAATTGAAATTTATGTAAAAAATCAGTCAACTCACAAAATGAAAGGATGTAAAATATGACAACACATATCAAAAATGTAGGGAGAAGAGAAACAAAGAACGAGCCCAAACTTAAATGACCATCAACTTAATACAGACTGCTATGTACAGAAGAGGTTCTATACAAAACTATTGGTAACTATATATCAAAAAGCACTAATAAATATGCAAAGAATAAAGACATATATTTTTATATTTATATATATAAATTCAAATATATCAATAAGCTATGAGAAAGACAAGATTAGAAAAAATCTTTGGAAATTACCACAAAATAACAAAATGACAATAGATACATATCAATAATTACCCTGAACGTAAATAGACTAACCTCTCCAATCAAAAGGCATAGGGTAAAAGAATGGATTTTAAAAAAGAAGACCTATCTACATGCTGCCTACAAGAGATTCATTTTAGACCTAAAGACACCTGCAGATTGAAAGTGAGGGGAGGGAGAAACGTCTGTCATGCAAATAAATGTCAAAGGAAAACCAAAGTAACAATGATTATATCAGAAAACAAAAGCACGTTAAAACAAATACTGTAACAAGAGATAAAAAAGGACACTATAAAAACAAAAAATGGGAAAATCCATCAAGATGACATAATAATTGTCAATATTTATGCACCCAACATGGAGCACCCAAATACATAAAACAGTTAATGTAGAAGAACTAATAGGTAATATAATAATAGTAGGGGACTTTAACACCTTACTTACATCAATAGATCATATAAACAGGAAATCAGTAAGGAGACAATGACTTTGAATGACACACTAGAACAAATGGATTTAACAGATATATTCAAAATATTTCATTCTAAAATGGGCAAAAACACATCCCATTCAAGAACACATGCAACATTCTCTAGAATAGATTGCATATTAGCCCACAAAACAAACCTCAACAAATTCAGGAAGATTGAAATCTTATCATGCATCTTTTCAGACCACAACACTATGAAACTAGAAGTCAACCACCAAAAAAATCAGGAAAGATGACAATACATGGAGGGGCAACAACCGTCTACTAAACAATGGATAAATCAACCTGGAAATAAAAGAAGAAATTAAAAAGTGCATGGAATGGGAACAAATGAAAATGAAAACACAATGATCTAAAACCTTTGGGATGTGGCAAAAATGGTCTAAGAGGGAAGTTGAATGCAATATAGGCCTAGCTCAAGAAGCAAGAAAAATCTCAAACAACCTAACCTTATACCCTAAAGGAACTGTAAAAATTAACAACAAAACCTAAAAGCAGCACAAGGAAGGGAATAATAAAGACCAGACTAGAAATACGTAATGGAGAAAGTAAACAAAACAAAACAACAACAAAACAGAACAGATCAATGTAACTAGGAGCTGGTTCTTTGGGAAAAAAAAAATTGATAAGCCTCTGGCCAGACTCATTAAGAAAAAATGAGAAAAATGATACCAAACCCCCCCCCCCAAAATGATAGAGGAAAAATAACAACCAATACTACAGAAATATAATTACAAGAGAGTATTATGAAAAATTATATTCCAACAAATTGGAAACCTAGAAGAAATGGATAAATTCAAAGAAATATATAAACTATCAAAACTGATGCAGAAAAAAAAATAGAAAATTTGAACAGACCTATAACCAGCAGAGATTGAATCAGTAATCAAAAAATCCTGACAAACTGAAGTACGGGACCAAAAGGCTTCACAGGTGAATTCTACCAAACATTTAAACAAGAGCTGAGGTGCCTGGGTGACTCAGGCAGTTGGATGTCTGACATTTGATCCCAGGTCAGGTCATTTTCTCAGTTTATGGATTTGAGCCTCATATCAGGCTCTGTGGTGATGGTCCAGAGTCTGCTTAAGATTCTGTCTCCACCTCTCTCTCTGCCCCTTTCCTGCTCTTGCTCTCTCTCGAAAACAAACATTTTAAAAAATCTTTAAAAAAATAAAAATAGGGGCGCCTGGGTGGCTCAGTTGGTTAAGCGTGCAGCGTTGGCTCAGGTCATGATCTCACGTTCCTGGGTTCGAGCCCCGCGACGGGCTCTGTGCTGACAGCTCAGAGCCTGGAGCCTGCTTCCGATTCTGTGTCTCCCTCCCTCTCTGCCCCTCCTCCGCTCACTCTCTGTCTCTCTCTTTCTAAAAATAAAATAAAGACATAAAATTTTTAAAAAAAATAAATAAAAATAAAAATAAAGAAGAGTCAATACCTATTCTTCTCAAACTGTTCCAAAAAACAGAAAACTTCTGATTTCATTCTGCGAGGCCAACATTAATCTGATACCAAAACCAGATAGAGTCACTATGATAAAAGAGAACTATAGGCCAATATCCTTGATACACATAGATGCAAATACCCTCAACAAAATGCTAGCAACTGAAATCCAGTGGTACATTAAAAAAAACTTTTCACCATGATCAAGATGCAAAAGTGATTAATATCCCCCAAATAACCAACAAAATATATAACATCAATAAGAGAAAGGATAGAAACCATACGATCATTTCAATAGATGTGGAAAACATCTCACAAGCCACAAACATCCATGCTGAGTGGGTCTAGAGTGAACATATCTCAACATAATAGAGTCCTTATTAGAAACACACAGCCAACATCATCCTTAATGAGGCAAAACTGATATGTTTCCCCCAAAGGTCAGCAAAAGACAAGGTGTCCACTCTCATCACTTTATTCAACATAGTACCAGAAGCTCTAGCCACAGCCGTTTGAAAACATAAAAAAAAAAAAAAAAAGCATCCAAATTGTAAGGAAGAAGTAAAACTCTATTTGCAGATGACATGATACTATATGTAGAAAACCTAGAAGACTCCACCAAAACCCTGCTAGGACTGATGCATGAATTCAGTCAAGCAGCAGGATGCAAACTCAAAGTACAGAAACCTGCTACATTTTTATACACCAGTAAATGGCAGAAACAGAAATTAAGAATACCATCCCATATACGATAACATCAAAAATAAGAAGATACCTAGGAATAAATCTAACCAAAGAGGTAAAAAACCTGTACTGTGAAAACTATAAAACACTGATGAAAGAAGCTGAAGACCAAAGAAATAGAAAGACATTCCATGTTCATGGATTGGAGGAAAAAAATACTGTTAAATGTCTATACTACCCAAAACAATCTACACAGTTAATGCAATCCCTACCAAAATATCAATAGTATTTTTCATGCAGCTAGAACAAACAATCCTAAAAGTTGTAAAGATCCACAAAAACCCTGAATACCCAAAGCAATTTTGGAGGGGAGGGGGACAGGAAGGCAAAACAAAGCCGGAGGTATCACAATTCTGACCTTTAAGTTATATTACAAAGCTGTGGTAATCAAAACAGTATGGTACTGGCACTTAAACAACAATGGAGCCGTGGAACAGAAAACCCAGAAATAAACCCACAACTACATGGCCAGCCAATCTCTGACAAAGCAGATAAGAATATCAAATGGGAAAAAGTCTCTTGACAAATGGTGTTGGGAAATTTAGACAGCAGCATGTATATGTAAAAATAAATTTAAAACGCATTAAAGACTTAAATGTGAGGACTAAAACCATAAAAATCCTGAAAGAAAACTCATGCAGTAACTTGTTTAACTTTGGCCACAGCAACTTCATTTCTAGATGGGTCCCTGAGGCAAGGGGACAAAAGCATAAATAAACTATTGGGACTACATCAAAACAAAAAGCTTCTGCATTACAAAGGAAATAATCAACAAAATGAAAAGGAAACCGATAGAAATAAGTGAAGATATTTGCAAACGATATATCCGATTAAGATAGTATCCAAAATGTATAAAGAACTATAAACTCAACACCCCAAAAATAAATAAACCAACTAAAAGTAGGCATAGAAACTGAATAGTTATCCAAGGAAGACGTAGAGATGGCTAACAGACACAGGAAAAGACGCTCACTATCAGTCACCATCAGGAAAATGCAAATCAAAATCACGATGAGATAATCACCCCACACCTGTCAGAAAGGCTAAAATCAACAACACAAGAAATAACAATTGCTGGAGAGAATGTGGAGAAAAAGGAACCCTCCTGCACCGGTGGTGGGAATGCAAGCAGGTGCAGCCACTGTGGAAAACAGTATGGAGGTTCCTCGGAAAGTTAAAAGAGAACTACCCTGCGGTCCAGCAATCACACTACAATGTATTTACCCAAAGAACACAAAAACACCAATTCAAAGAGATAATGCACTCCTGTGTTTATAGCAGCATTATTTACAATAACCAGATTATGGAAGTAACCCATGTCTATCAATAGGTGAATGGATAAAGAAGTGGTAAATATATATCATGGAATATTAACTCTGCCCTAAACATTTGAAATCTTGTCATTTGCAACAACATGGTTGGATCTAGAGAGTGTAATGCTAAGGGAAGTATCAGTATTAGAAAGAAAAATGCCTCTGCATACCTTGCAACAGCCCCCACCCTCTGGAGAGCTTTGACCTAGGAAACTGGCCACCCTAGCAATTCCTACAATAGTTGGATTACCACATGGACACACTGGATGATTGTTTTATAATGATCCAAGATTCAGGTCCCTCTTGGAGACAAAGATACAGTGACCACACTCACAGACTATTAGGAATAAAAAATCAGCATGCCAATCAGCTTATTAACTTATAGATGCAGAACTACTAAATAAATTATGCAAGCAGGCCCTCTGGTTCTTGGAGCCTTTGTCTTAGGAGAATTTAGAATGGAAACAAATTATAATCAATGACTAGCATGACATCAGGGCAGGCTAAATTATCTGAAAAAATGCAATGGTTGAAAACATTTACTTTGATAGCATGACAGTCACAGAACAGGGTTAGTTTGTGCCCGTGAGAAACCATTTTCTCTGCTGCAGGTACAAATTCTTTGCTGCCGATTCTTTCAGATTGAATTAACCTACCCAAGAGTGAGAAACTGTACTCTGACAATTCTTTTATCTCTAAATACTTGAGGGCATAGTATTATGTTTTTAAACAATGAAGAGACTTCAGGAACTCCAAAGTTACCATTTTTCCTCACAAAACATGACAACAAAGCGTGTTTCAATTTTAACCTAAAAAGGCAGTCATTTTGTTGATTACTTCAGGATATCAACCCTTCTAAATCTACATCCTTAAAACACCAGGTTTATCATAACATTAATTGGATTGAGAGAAAGAATAGATAGGTAAGGACTTCAGGATTCCGTAATCTATGGCAACAATTGCATATATTTCCACTACATTAAAGGGCAAGAGTTTTGGGGTGTGTGGGTGGCTCAGTGGGTTAAGTGGCCGACTTCAGCTCAGGTCATGACCTCATGGTCATGGGTTTGAGCTCTGCATCAGGCTCTGTGCTGACAGCTCAGAGCCTGGAACCTGCTTCAGATTCTGTGTCTCCCTCTCTCTGGCCCTACCCTACTTGCTCTCTGTCTCTGTCTCTGTAAAAAAAAAAAAAAATAAATAAATAAAGATATATTCAAAAAATTTTAATGGCAAGAGGTTTCTTTATTCAACATTTCTTTCCTAGATATGAATTACAGAACAAATATTGTAATTAAATTATATGTTATACATTTTATTCTCTAAAGAAGAACCATTTCTCAAGAATATTAGATTTTATTCCTTAAATCATTAAGAAATTTAAATGAGACATGTACCCTCATCAAATGACATTATACTTACACATCCACAATTATGTTTCAAATAGTATTCAGTAATTTCTTATAAAGGGCAATTACAACAATGATTATTCAGACATTTGTTATTTCTGCCTACTACTAAAGGAATTCATGTGGTAGTATTATGCATTCCATAAACTCTATGTTAAAACAATTAACTTCTGGTAGCTGATAGTGAACTGCAAGATAAATACTTTGCAAGACTCAGGTATCCTAACAATGTGCGATGCTATTTATTTGGCACTCACTCAATTTCACTGTGTAAATGACATTTCCTTCCCCACATTGTTTAGTGAATAGATGTATAGCTACTGTGGCATTTGACATTTGACCAACACTGAATATTAAGAGCTTTTCCTCAAGTGCAAGTACTTCAACATAAACAAATTATCTCAAGGACTGAGTGCACCACAGAACTCCAGGTTGGGATATTACGCATCAGTAATGGTGACCATTTTTAGCAGTAATTCACATCCCTGTGCCACGACACCATCTTAGACATTCACTAGCTTCAAAAAAGAGCGTTCTGTTCAATACCCCTTTCTCAATATTTCCATCGCCCGAACTGGAAGTTGAGTATTAATAAAAACAACCTAAGTGCAAAGGTTAGTAGAACTATCATAATCCGTATATGGCCAGGTGTGCCTTGTGGCTCTCATTCTGGAAGCTCTGGGTTTAGCCTGACCTTTGCTTTAGGGTCAAGAGAGACTGCAATAGGGGTGATCTGGAGATCGTAGATGAACAAGTTACAGCATCAAACTCAGGAGTCAGATATAGATTTAGAGACGATATCCTGGTCAAGATTAAGGAAGTACTTTCAACTGGCATGACCCCTCATCTAGTGACTCACAGAAATCAAAACTGATGTCTAATCAGAGTGGCAAAACTCACTGTGAAGAAGGAAACTTAACATCTGAAAGACACGCAACAGTTTTTTTTACTAGATAGGCATTAGGAAAATATAATTTTAGGGGCACCTGGGTGGCTCAGTTGGTTAAGCATCCAATTCATAATATCAGCTCTGGACATGATCTTGAGGTCGTGATGCCGTGCCTCACATCAGCATGGATCCTGCATGGGAATATTTCTCTCCCTCCCTCTCTGTGCCTCCCCTTCGCATATGTGCTGTCTCTCTCTTTCTCAAAATAAACAAACATAAAAAAAGAAATAGAACTTTATAGACTCATTTTGTTATCATTGTATTATTGAGATTAGACATTAAGTTAAAGCAAATTATCCTCACTTTGTAAAGCACTAGAAGCTAAGTGGATGCACTGTATCTTATGATGGTATAAACAGGAACATATAATAGACTAAGCAGACTGTATAAATCCAAAAAAATCAGCATTTTGCCTTTATTTGCCCTTTAAAATAAGTGATACTTGATCATTGTAGAAATAACCATTATTTTGCACAGACCCCAAAATAAAAATTAATATTAGGGATTAATGTATATTTACATAAAACCTTATTTTCCAAAAGCCTGTATTATATTATAAGCTTATATGACTTGCAAAAAATGCATAAAAACTGTTAAGTAATTCCGTGTATTTTTATATACATGTTTTTCTTAGTTTTTTTAGTGCTCCACTATAGGACATCAATTAATTTATTCAATATTCTGTTTTTAAATGTAGATCATTTTCCATTTAAACTATTAAATGTAGGGGCACTTGGGTGGCTCCGTTGGTTAAGCGGCCGACTTCAGCTCAGGTCATGATCTCGCAGTTTGTGGATTTGAGCCCTGCATCGGGCTCTGTGCTGACAGCTCAGAGCCTGGAGCCCGCTTCCGATTCTGTGTCTCCCTCTCTCTCTAACCCTTCACCACTCATGTTCTGTTTCTGCCTCAATAATAAATAAAAACATAAAAAAATAAAAAAAATAAACTTAAATGTATATTATCATTGAATGACATATGGATTAAGACATTAATTACTAAAGAATGCTAAATCATTATGTGACATACTGTTGAGGAGCTGAAGGCTAACACTACCTTGTGATATTAATAAATGTTAGCATTATTAAAAGTAATAGATGCAGACATTCTGTACTTGGTGCAATAGAAAAGCAATATATTGAATGATATATTTGTTACCTTTTTCCCATTTTTATCAAACACCGTATTTTAAGAGTATTCCTCCCACTAAAGCATCAGAATAACCATGTACATGTACTTTTGTGTATAAAACTCAAACTTTGAAGTTTAGCTTAGTTTAACATTAAAGTACAAATAAAGAAGATATTCTAAGGCATTTTTAAATTCAAAAGTGCATCCGCTTAGATACTGAGGTTCACTGATGCTTATAATTTTAAGAAGTCATATTTTAATTTGCTTTCTCTTACCAGTTTCACGTTCTCTCATGTCTCAATGGCTTCCCCCCCTTTTCCATCCTTCTCCCCGGAATGTGCTTCCTCTTCTGTCCAGCAAGTCAACTCTCATCATTCTACCCTCACCATTAACACCACCATTACCTGAACGCTGGTGGGTGTGGCCATTCCTTCTCCAAACTCAGCCTCAGTCACACCATGGAGAACCTGATGCATCTGTCTCCAACTTCCTATCCTCTTCTAACCCTGTGTGTCCAACCAGTCAATACACTAACCAGAATGCCTCCCTCACGTTGGTCCACCCAATGCCAGCCAAGAACGAGGGATGCAGTGAGTGGTTACTCATGTGATCGGTGTTATCTGCTGCAACCATAGGGGACCCGTTTTAGAGCCCTCCCCCCCAACCCCGGGATCATACAGGGAAGACACTCACTACCCCTCCCTGGACTCCCTTCATTGCTGTTACTTTGCCAGCTTGTCACTTACACTGTAGGAGAAAGAGCCACACCCATTTTAAAGTTTAATAAGACGTTAGAGAACTTTAAAGAAAAGGACGCTGTAAATTGATGAGAAGGCTTTATTGCCATCAAATCTCTGGTAATGGAGGAATGATTTAGGATTCTGTAACAGCCAACCAAAGGTGCCTTTCTCAACATGGGCATCCAGGATTTTTATATGGTATATAACAACAGGCTTCTGGTTGTAGGAATTTTCTAGAAAGGGAAAGAGAGCTCAGCAGCTAAGGAGATGTGCAGGCGGCCAGCTGGTAAGTCTGAAGGTACAGGACCTGCCTTTCTTCTCTCAGGTGCGAAATGAGCGAGTCTTTTCCGGGGGGCTAGAGCCTAAGGGATCTCCGCTTCTGTCTCACTGACCTCCATCTCCATCTGCTAATTTGTCAAGTAAATGACCTTTAAGCTCTGACCAGGGTGTCTGGCCTATAACCCTCCTCTTAGAAAGATTTTTCTCAGTGAAGAATTTTTGTTTCATCTCCTGAATTGCCTCAGGGCACCTGCCGGCAGTTTTTAGTCTGCTAGTTTAGCCAAGAACACTTATTTGGCCTTTAGTGAGACATTTTATTTTTTTCCCTGGTGTTATTACTTTATACCTTTCTTCTATTGCATTCACATCATCTCTTTTTAATTATACTTTAATATACACAAAGGTGTATTTCATTAGTGGTCCATAATACAAGGAAGCATCAATAGTTTTGTTTTGGTGTAGTATGCTCTGAAAATACCAAGCTATCTTTCCCAACTTGATCTCACATTTTATCTCAGAGGCTTTTTGGGGGGAATAAACACCTATAGGGAAGACATATAAACACTCGCCTTTTAAAGTGGTAGTTTCTAGGGGTGCCTGGGTGGCTCAGTCAGTTAAGCCTCCGACTTTGGCTCAGGTCATTATCTCACATTCGTAGGTTCGAGCCCCATGTCGGGCTCTGTGCTGACAGCTCAGAGCCTGGAGCCTGCTTCCAATTCTGTGTCTCCCTCTCTCTCTCTGCCCCTCCCACCTCTCAAAAATAAATATTAAAAAAATTTAGAAGAGCAACAGCAGAACTACGTTGGACTTCAGTCTTAGTCATGAGAGACAAGGGGGAGTATATTAGTTTCCTAGGGTTGCTGAAACAAATCACTACAAGCTGGGTGGTTTAAACCAATGGAAACGTGTTCTGTCATGGCTCTGGAGAACAGAAATCTAAAGGGCCACCTCCCTCCAGAGACTCTGAAGGAGACTCTCCTGGCTTCTGGTGGTCGCCAGCATCATTCCAGCCTCCACTGTCAGGACCCTCTTCCTGTCTGTATGCCTGGATCCTCAGGTCTTCTGATAAGGATCCCGGTCATTGGATTAAAACACGCCCTAATGCAGTAGCAGCTCATTTTCACTCATGACATCTCCAAAAGCTCTAGTTCACATACGGTCACACTTATAGATAACAGGGTTGGAACTCCGTCATTTATTTCTGAGAGACACAGTTCAGCTGGAGCTGGGATTCTAACATCCCCGGGTACCGAGGAGAAGGTACCAGGAGCTATTCAGTCACAGAATGCTAAACCAAACACGCAACCATTTTTTCTAAAAAAATATTACAAATCTGTCAAGAAATCATTGTCATTCTATATTTTTGCTTCTGCTACAGAATTATTATTGGAAAATAAATCTGCATGTAACGAGTTACTCATATGAACTTTAAGTGCTCTAGTCCTATAAATGTTTTCCTGGCTTATTTTAACTTCCTCTGTATGTATAGAGATAGAAAAGGTTTAGCATAAACATAAGTATTCTAGTTTAAGAGTTTATTTTTTTTCTAAATAAACACACTGATTTATTGACTTTAGATATGTGAGTGTTTGGCATGACTAATGAGATCAGGATCCTGGATTAAAATCTGCTCTAGATGAGCTAGACTCTTTAACATGGTAAGTTTATGGGGAGGTGAGTTTACTGTGGGTAGATTTACTGAAATTCTATCCCATTTCATCATTTGAGAAACCACACGGAAAGCTAAGAGGCTGGACACCCACACGTCAATGATTGCTCAGATTTAAAGCGTGAAACTTTGATTGGTCTAGTCACCCATATGGAAAACCTGAGGTTCAAAGATTCATATACATATTTATATGGGAAAATCCCGCCTGTCTTCGGAATAAAGTAAAATTGTCTTTATAAAGGACCTAGCTATCAGTATTTCTTCCATAAAAGGTGTCAAGAGGCCTCTTTGTTAAAAGAATGAGATTTATAAAACACTTCTGTGTTAGATAAGGAAGATACCAACATGCGTATTAAAAGAACAAGCAACTTGTATAGGAGACACGTGAATTCTGCTTCATTCCATAATCTTACTTTCTTAACACCTTTAAAAGCCTCGCCACAAAAAACAAAGACTAGGAATGATACTTCCTGCACTGTGGACGCAAGGACCGAACCGCTGTGGGAGAGAGAAATGTATTTATGCTAGGGGCACAGATGCAGGCCTGCAGATACATTTTATAAAAATGTGCCACCATGAATGGGGGAAAAAATGTATTTTTTATGCTTTATATTCTCGAGGAGGTATGTTCGCTTGGGGAGGCTGGGAGTAGAAGTCCAGAATGCAGCAGGAAGAGGGTTAGGGGCACCTCCATCTCATGAAAGGCCAGCACAGAAAGCAGGGTTACAAATACACGTAAAGCTGTGCATCTCCCACAACGTTTTCCACCTCATGTGATTCGTGTTCATTCACAAATACTCACACTTGTCACGTTTTATAAAAACAGAGTGATAGGATGTTCATACCTGTGAATCTTGCTCTTCTCAATCAACAGT